>APFE031565276.1:2803-33554 GCA_000404065.3 Pinus taeda
TTTCCTAGCCCCAAGGTTCTATCTGGTCGATGGATGGAAGGATCCAGTGGTCAGAACGAACCGAGATCATCGAGACCGAGGCGAAGTTGGGAGGTGGGAGGGAAAAAACGCCCATAAGGGCGGGTTCTTTAAAGAGCCCGGCTCCCACATTTTCATATGACATCGAGATATGCTCAACGAAGGGTACGTTTCCCTCAAAAGAGGACGCGAAAAATGAGAGTTGATCAACTGTGACAATTTTCCCTTGATGGGGAAAACGAATGACACGGAAGAGAGACGAAGCTACAGCACGCATAGCATACGTCCAGCTTCGACCCAGCAGAAGATTATATGTAAGACTGGCGTCTACAACTTCAACCTTGACTTCTACGGTCTTCCCTTCTAAGGTAATCGGTAGCCGTTGAAGGATACCATACGGGCGAGACTCTCTCCCGTCAAATGCTTCTAAAGTCGTCGGGGACTGACTCAAGGTCGGGGACCCGATAGCTTTCCAACATGCAACAGACATGATGCAGGTCGAGGCGCCTTCATCAATAATCGTACGATGAATCATTTTAGAGTTGATGATGACTTGTATAAGGAAAGCGATCTGATGAGGCAGTCGCGGCACATGACTCTCGAGATCAAAAGTGATTAAATCCGAGTTCGCTGGGTCTATGCCACCGATGGCCGATAGCAGGGACTTCCTCTGGGGGGGCAGCTCTGAAGGACCTCCAATGCGGACATGGCAGACGGGGCCTGCGCTAAATCCTCCACAATGCTGTAGTGTTGGGCAGCACGAGCATTTGGGTTATAGGAAGACTTTCTGAGTACCCCTTTGGAAGGGGGTCGGATTGTCATCTCGGTGCTTGACCTCTCGATATGGAGTGGGCCAGAGCTGGACGGAGGAGCACTTGAGGAAGCCTCTGGCTCCTTCCCTGCGGACGACGGATAATCCTTAGCTCGAGTAGATATATGGATCGGAATAGTTCCAGCCATGAAGACTTGGGAACCAAAAGGAGAGGAAGAAGAAGGATCAACTACCATCTGGGTTTGCTGAGAAGGAAACGGTTCTTTCAAAACAGCAGGGATCCCTTGAGCACCTTTTAATAACCGGCTAACTTCGGCCTGCCTAGGGCAGTCCTTAGTATAGTGGTCTTCTTCACAAATGAGGCATGGGTACTTAGGCTTACGCTTAGCACCTTCCTCACCAGGAGATTTAGACGATCCTTGCTTGGATTGATCGGGTTTATTCTTTCCCTTTCCTTTTTCCTTTTTCTTGCCCTTCGAGGTTTTGCCAGTCGTGGAAGACTGAACGGCATTCACCTCTGAAGTATTACCAGAAATAACGATGCCCTGGGAAGAGTTCTCGTTGGGGGAACTGGATTTCTACTTCCCAGAGTTGGACGATTTCTTAGGGGCTTGGGACACAGAGCCGATGACTCCATCTACAGATGGTTTGGGCGGAGTCTTGGATGTGCCGGGCCTAGGGGCGTCTGGCAAGTAATCATACAAAGTACTTGACTGAGAATAGACTAAGTCCAAGTACTGAGCCCGCGCAATCGCTTTCTCTTCAGTTACACATGCCCCCATAGCGATGTCCCTTGCAATCTGGCGGACAAAGGAGGTAGTAAACCAGTCGGTTAAGAGAAAATCAGGTATCCAAAACTTGATTAATCTGCGACGCCTTCTCCATTCATGAATATGATTGGAGATGTGTGTAGCAGTACTCTGTTTGAGAGACGTAAGGAGATGAGTCCCAGTCTCATACAGAATGGGTAACTGAAAGTGATTTAGAAATGCCATAGCCAGCGAATTGAAATCATGGAATGATGCATGAGACAATTCGATATACCATTTTGCTGCCGAACCCGTGAGAGTCCTTTGAAAAAGGCGAAGTCGGATCGAATCGTCAAGCCATGAATTCGACGAACACCATAAGTGATACGTCATGACATGAGCCTGAGGGTCCTCGCCGGCTTTCCCATCGAATTTGGGACAATCACTTGGGATTTTAGTTGGAACTGTTGGCCATTGCAGATCATGCAGAATGGGGTCATTTGTCAGCTTTGACACATCAAGCAGTTCCAACGTGGCTAGAAATGGTAATTGGGGGTTAAACGACATTTGTGGCAGATATGAGGTGGAACCAGAATTCCAGCTTGCTCCGGGTTGCCCCCACTGTCCTTGCCCCGAGGAACCAGAGTCGTAAGGGCCTTGTCCATAAGGGTTTTGTCCATAGGGGTTTTTCCTGGAACTAGGTTGCTGGTTCTGCCCCCCAGCGCCCCATTGGTTACCATATTGACCAACAGGGTGTTGATAATTCGGTTGAGGATTACCCTGTGGTTGTTGGTAATTCTGATACGGGATGTAAGGATTCTGTCCCTGGGGCTGTTGGTACCCATACTGAACCTGTGAAACAGGCGGCATCTGATATCCACCAGAATGCATGGGCTGGGAATGGTACCTGCCGGAATATGGAGGCGGGACCTGAGGCCCGCCAGAGTATGGAGGCTGGGATTGGTACCCGCCTGAGTACGGAGGTTGGGATTGGTACCCGCCCGAGTAAGGAGGTTGGGATTGATGCCCACCTGGATACGGGGGTCGGGATTGATACCCACCTTGATATGGATGCTGGGATTGGAACCCACCTGAAAAAGGAGGTCGGGATTGATACCCGCCTGCATTCGGAGCCGTCTGGCCAGAGGGTCGTACTGGTCGGATTGGGGGTGGCCTCATTTGCCCAGAAGATTGCGCTGGCTGGGTAAGAGGTGGCCCTTGTGCAACCGAGGTTTGTCCCTGATGACCAGAGGGTTGCTGGGTGGAAGGCCGGCCTTGCTGGACGTAAGGCGGGCCTGGCTACCCAGAAGGGTTTCCTTGTGGGTTTACGGGTTGACCTTGTTGCCCGTAAGGTGGTGCCTGGTTCCCGTAGGGCTGCCCCGAAGGATAGCCTTGTTGGGCACCTGGTTGACCTTGTTGGGTATTGGGTTGTCCCGAATTCCCTGAAGGTTGCCCGAAATAAGTAAAGGCGGGACCACTAGAGACCAAAGGTTGTCCTTGATGAGGTTGTCCTTGTGGGCCTCCTTGCTGACCAGGGAAATTTTGACCTATAAACTGCTGCCCATAATCAGGCTGCACGTAAGGTTGGTAACCTTGGTAAGGTGGTCCCTGTTGTCCTTGGCCTGGATGGTATATGCCACCAACATATGCAGTGGTGCCCCAATCCACATTTAACGGAGTGGAAATCTCGTCAAAAGGAGTTTGGGGGAGGGAGGTGTACAAACGAGAATGTTCAGCATCGTAGTACAAACCTTGACCATCCAAGTCCTGGATATTGTGCAAGTATTCATAGAATGCTTCCTCATTTGTGATGTACTCAGGAATAGGAGGAGCATCACTTGTAGGGTGCACAACTCGAGAAGAAGGAGACAGTTCACCACTTTGCGCTGGACCTTGAGATGGGTCCGCGGTAGAAGTGACAGCGGATGAAGCTGTGACTGTACTCACAACTGGAGTTGACACGGCGACACAAACGGTCGGGCGGGTGGGGACTGCCGTAACGACAGTATGAGGGGTTTGGGAAACAACAGATCCTGTGGTAGGGACTACATTGCGACTCTCATTAAAGAAACGTCGAGCATCACTTAATGACCTGTAACGCCTTGGCACCACCTGTCCAGAGGACGTGATGGTGTAAGGTATAGAGGTAACAGGGGATATAACGGGGGACGTTGCTGGGATGGGAGTTTCTATATCCGGCATGATAGCCGGGCTACTAGACATTGGAGAAGCATCGCCCATATCGGATGAAGCCATTGGAAATGGAGTGCCGATAGGGGTGGTAGGCTGAGACCCGTCAGAGGGTTCCCAAATAGGGTTGTAAAAATATTCATAAAACTCGTCTCCTGGAGCTCGAGAATTCAACAGTTGTACGCTCGGAACGATGGGAAGGGCGCCACAAACCGGAGTCTCGGGGGCAACAGAAGAAGGGGACCCTTCACTCGGGATCGAGGATGGAGTCGATGGATCCGCCAGGATGTCCCAACAAAGACCCTAAAGGAGCTAACGGTGAACCTACTCAATACAACACGCACACAAGATTAATCGGGAAATATTATCGTGGCCAAATTACTTTTAAGACATAGGAACAAAACTTGACCTTTTCATGTTTCAAGAGTCGAGAAAAGGACGAAAAGATGACTCTATCTACTTCGAATGTTTAATGAGCACGAAGTGACAAGACACTCACTGGCACCTTTTCTTTTAGAGAGTCTAAAAAGGATCAAAAGCGACTACTCTGGAAGTTCTAGGCAAAAGGTTTACCAAGCAACTCGTAAAACTGCTTATACACCTTGGCAATCATATGAGAACCAAGGACTTCCCGTACTGCAGTCAATCTTCCCGAATGCTATGTTCGGTGCGTTACGGTTTACAAGGCGGTAGACTCAGTTTCCTGTGGATAAAGGTTGCAAGCCTAATGGAGTCTCCCCATATATACGCGACGGTACGTGGGAGCCCAATCCGTACTAGCACTTATCGTTTCACCGTGGAGGAATCACCCAACCACTCAACGCTAAGCTACTAGGTTTAAAGACGCCGGAACACGTCTCTAGCCTAGACCTCTAGATGTTCTCGTTAAGTTCCAATGCGTTTTTAGGTAAATTTGGTTAATTTTACAGTTGATCTTGAATTAGGTTTGAGTTTGAGGTCCTACCGTATGATCTCTCAAAAACACCTAAATGCAACTATATGCCAAAGATCGTCATTTTGTTCGATGAATTCTAGCTAACAAGAGTTAAAGATTTTTCAAACAAACAAAACGAATTCAAGCAAGCACGCAATCCTAATGCAACTAATAGCAAGGAAATGAAACTTTTCTTTTGAAAACACGAGACAACGAAATGCTCTTTTCTTTCCAACTATCGATGCAAAAGATACTAGTTGCTCTACTTTTTCAATGACATAAAAGTTCTTTTCAAACGAATTAGAGAGATAGCTACACTAAGTGAAAACTAAATCATCCAATGCACACAAGACAATTCCCAAATCCCTAGAACCAGTTTCCTAACTCAAAGGAAAACAAAGGCTCATGAGCTATTGTAATCTAAGCTCAACAAGACAATGAGGAATTCAACAGAGGAAAGAAAACCGCTTGGAACACAATCAGTCACTTTCAACAATCACCAAACAAAAGTGGAGACAAAAACGAAATCGGCTAGCCAACTAAGAACACCAAATCCCGGACGGGAGGCTAGACACACACGACCACTAGATGCCCTAGGGTTTGAGTGTGAAATCAATGAAGATAAGCGAACACCCGAAGGATGCGAGTTCACAACCAGACAAACGATGGTCTGACACACTTCAGTAATCGCTAAAAGTCAAGACAAAACATAAACCAAGCAACAAGAGCAAAAAGAAGGTCTTTGCACAAACTGCAAACAAGCGATAAACGAGCTCTCGTGGAACGAGGCCCCGCAAGCAAGCGAGTCACAGTCCAACAAAGTTATCAAGCCAAAAGCCAAGTGTAAAAAGCGGGGGAAAACCAAAACCAAGTGGCTCAGTAGGTCAAATTGGACAAAGCGATGACGCAAAAGTGCCTGTAGCAACAAAGCGATGACGCAAAAGTGCCTGTAGCAACTTTGCGCTGTCAGCGCGGAAGGACACGAATAAAGGGCACTGGCCCTAAAAACCAGGTCAGCGCGACTGTATGAATATGCAAACACGATGACAGGGACAGAAAAGAAGGCAAGATGCGATGTCAGCGCAGCTATTTTAAAATAAAACGCGCTGAGGCTGAAAAGCAAATCAACTTGAACAAAAACTTCAAAACCAAAAGAACAGGCTTTCAAGGCAATTAAGGTAGTCCCTAGGACGAACCCAGAAACAAACCAACAGCAAAATCTCGACAAAGAAGAAATAATCAAAACAAAGGTGACATACAAAGGGACAGGCAAGTTCCCCAGCGGAGTCGCCAAATTGTTGGATAGGTAAATCCCCTCTACGGATAGAGGCGATCCCTACTAGCCCAACAGGGGTCTAGCAACAATCGAACAATGCTACACTGCGGGTTCCTAGTTGTAATTAACAAGTGGGTAAAAGAAACCTACTTGGATTCCGACGCTATGTTTGTCGAAGAGATGATCCTCTCGCTCCTTCGCTCCAGCCGATCACGATTCTCCGCTATCCTTGCGGACGAACACCTGCACAAGCAAAAGAGAGCAAACAAGAGCGTAAAATCTACTAACAACAACTATGTATCAGTCAGGAAGGATACAATTTACATTAATCATTCATAGGACAAATGGAAATGGAACCATAAGAGTAGTCATCTATCTTTATTAATCAGAAAATAGAGTAAGGTACAACCGGAGTCCTGACACTGAGTCCTTCTCTAGAGGGTCCAGCCAGCATGTCTTCCAAGCATTCACCTTTGAAGCAATCTCCCAAGTCAAAGAGGTCTCTCTCTCACATACAAGGCAACAAGCTCATGACCTTCCTCAAGCTCAAAGCAATCCTCACACAACACACCAAATGCCTACAAAGAGCAGCACTAAAATGCACTTAGAATTCCTCAATCAAAGTCTAAATGTTCCAAACTAGCTGCTCATGGGCCATGGAGGATTATAAAGGAGAAGGAGTCTCCTTGAATAGCTAAAGGATGAGCTCTCCCCCAAGATAAGTGGATGGTCAGTCGAACAGACATGCCAGAGAAAGGATGGCGACCTCAACAATGCTAACAACCAAGTCTGGAGGGATCTGGAAGGCTGGTTGTTAGAACAACTTCGCCCAAACAGGATCAGCGTGGGTGAGACACTGAGCTAATGCACTGACATCGTAGATCAACTATAGAGGAGGTCTGGTCAGCGCTCAACAGGACAAACGGAGGGTGCGCTGTTCGTAAAATGGGACCAGCGCAGAAAAGACGTGTGCTTCCGCGCTGGCAGCGCATCAGATACACTGGACTCCGCCTGTCAGCGCGGTTATTTGATTAACAGACGCGATGATTCATTTAACTTAGGCAAAGAGGGTTTTTTAGCCATTTGAGGAGCATGAGCATAGGTGAATGTGTTTTCACAACACAGTAGGGAGACTGACATGATGGCAGTGACATTTTACTGTGTAACAGATGCCCCCTAAAGCATGAAGCCCGAGAGAGTGGGAGGGTTGAAATGCTTTACAAGACTGCTAGACTGGAACACCACCGGAGAGAACCTGCAGGCGGATACAACTGATATTTCAATTACATGTAGTCTAGGCATGGGCGCATCCATCCAAAAGACATATGGAAAAAGGTTTGTGGCGTGGACGCAGCCACCCAGCTAAAAAGACCATAATGATAAGAGGTATGGTCTCAGCCATCCTTAATGGGACTCAGGTATGGTCGCAGCCATCCATCAATGAGTCATGTAATGATGTCCCACAAAATTGCAACCTGGTCCATAATGGACTAGAACCAGGGTCTTGTGCTCCATCCGAATCCGAACAAAGTACAAGTTCAAACATGTGAATATATGTGTCGAAGTTGAACGTGCTTGAACATCGTCTGATTACCAGCCAATGATGAGAGCTGTTAACAGATGCGAGAGGGGCCACCACTGATGACGATGGTCCTCAAGGTACTATAGGTACAATCCACGGCATGTGAATGAATGAGCCGATGTCGAACACCCGCGGAATCATTCGATCGGAGGCCAATGATGAAAACCTCGCGTCGAACACGAAGAACCTGCCCTTAAGGCATGCAGGCCCTAAGGTACCTGAAGGGAGTCTCTAGGTCACTCTTGGATAATGAGCTGAAGTCGACAGGAGTGATCTTTATCGAAGGTGGGCCATAGTGTTTCCCACATCATCGACACGAGACGGGTAGAGAAAGGTTTGTTTTGCGTGAAATATCAGAGGGAGGTTATACTTGCAGAGGCCAACTTCTCTTGAACATATCGGCGGCACAATGACGGATTTGGCAGTATTTTGGGGGTCAAATGATCAGAGGTCGTAATGAAAGGACAATGAGCAGATGAGTGGCCAAATAGGATAACCCAAACCCATGGAGGAAAAAGTGAAGCGAGATGAGATGTCCCCACCCAGACATGAATGCAAAAAGTGCCATGTTCAAGAGCGACATACTGCCGATGACGACGATTACGGTTCCTTTATTCCCCCCACCATTTCTGGCGAGTACCCCGGTTATTTTTGGATGACAAGCTTGACGGGGATAGCATATGCTTGAAGAGTGTCATTTTGACGGAGCCCGATGTCATTAAGTTTTAACGAGTCTGACAAAGGGAGAACTCGGCGTCTTTTCATGTTTAGAGAGTTTGAAAAGACAGCTGAAAAGAAAACTCCAGGGGGGCGCTTTTTCGTAAAGTTGTGTCTTTCGAGCCCGAAAAAGTATAAAATGATGCTCGAAAGAACCGCCCGATCATTACGACCGAGGAGTACTTTTCATAAGTAGTGACCCTGACCCGAAAAAGTAAAAAAGCAGTCAGAAGCACGTCGTTTTAGAACCAATAACGAGTGCGAAACGACAAACACCCGGCAATCTTTGTTGGTTTAAACGGTCGAAAAAGAGCTTTAAAAGCGACCGCCTCTCGTTCCTTTTGACGAGCTGAGAGGAGGCTCAACAATCTTTTCTTGTTTTATGTCAGAAAAGAGCTTAATGACGACATTTTTTGGGATCGAGTGTATATGAATCCACCGTGACTTTTCCGGTTTTGAAGACCTGCACAAGGGAAATACCCGCGTAAACCTGTTCGATATGTCGAAAAGCATAATAAAACATGCATTAAAGCATAATTAATCACATCCGGATTGAATTCATGGCAAAACTATAGTAAAAAACCCACATTCATAAGAATTATAGCCAAATTTAGGAATTTTTACTATAAATAGGAGTTTGTAAAAATCATTTTTACCATTTTACCATTGGAGCTCTGAAGGACGTTGAAATACTACAAAGTTGACGGAGCCGATTCTTCATCATCCGGACGCCGATTTTCCGACCGTCGATTCCAGGTAGGTCCCTCTTGTCCTGCGCTCCATTTTGATTCTATTTTTATGCAAATCCACCGTGGGATTTGGCCATTTGGCCAAATTTTTTGAGCGTTGGCGCGCTCTCGGTCAGCGGATTCGCCCATCGGGTCCGCGCTGACCGATTTTCCCAACACACACCACTTTCCGGGTCAGCGCGGAAAACCCGTGTCCTTCTGCGCTGACCCAGAGAAAAATACAAAGGCGGCCATTCTCAGCGCGGCTGTTTTAGAAACAGTCGCGCTGGCGCCGTGACATTTGATTTTTTAAAATTTAATGACCAATTCTCAAATGCAGGCTGTCTAATGACTTTTGGGTGAACTTACAGGGCATAATGGCTTTCACATGGCAAGAGAGAGATCATGATAACGCTGATATAGCTGCTTATGCTGATGCCGAGATGCAATGCGGGCATGCGGTTTACTTAAGTTCTTCCTCACTCCGCGTTTGAGAGCTCAGCCGAATCTACTGGAGATACTGATCAGAGCATGGAACCCAGTGGATGGGAAATTTACCATCCGAGGCCGTGACATAGAGTTCGATGCCACGTATATCTATTTTTTGACTGGATTGTCTCGCCGAGGCGCGATGCCCATCCTGGAGGGGCAGCATCCTAGCGGTGAGACGCTCGATCAACTGATGGCCCGCGTATGCCCACGGGCGACCAAAACACGGAGTGGGAAATGCAGCATCCCATCAGTGGGTGTCGGCCCACAGGGTGACATAGTCCTCCACACCATACTCTTTCTGGTGACGCGGGCAGCTGGTAGCCTGGCCAACCATGAGGCCTCAAAGGCCAACCTGTTACTAGCTCTGGAGTGTTTACAGCCCACGATCTTCAACTGGGCGGCAGCTGTGACCAGCAGCATGAAGAGGCAACTGAGTTGCTGCCGATGCGGAGAGTCAAAGCAGTTCGGTTACAAATCGATCCTTCTTCCACTTATGTTTGAGCGGGTGCCAGCCCTTCAGCTGCAGACCATGGTGATAGACCCGCCGCGCAACGCACGGTAGACGAGGGCCACTAAGTGGGGCCAGGTCATGCCACGTGGAGGTGGCGGACGCTCAGTGTCGTGGGGCATCTTCTTCTGAGAGTGGCTAGATCGCCAGGTTATCTTCGTCGAGGACTGGCCGTATGCCGGTGTCGACTTCCGTGGAGATCCAGATATGCCGCTGCCTGCGGGAGAGCAGTGGGATGATGGAGGTAAACACTTGATTTGATTTTAATCTTTTTAATGTTTTTGTATTTTTTCATGTACATGTTCTAATAAATGTTATGCTGTGCAGATGTGGGACCCGTGAGACCTCTCGGCCTGGCTCCAGAGGCACGGAGAGAGGGGCAAGGCGCTGCTATCTTGGCCTTGGCTCCTGTAGGAGGTGACCAGACAGAGACTATGGTGCACAATCTCGAGGGCCTGCTGGCAGGAGTCCCAGACTATCAGGGGATCGAGGAGGTCCCCCTTGCTGCACAGATACATACAATGGGTGTGGAACCCAGGATGCACCACCTTTTGAGGCGGGTGGCACGAGCGGTAGCATACTATAGAGAGCATAATCCACCACAGTAGACGCCTAGGCTTTATTTTCCACTGCTGTTTTGAGAGACATACGTTTCAGATGTACTGAGGATGTCGGATTTATGAGACATATACACTTATTTTTGAGCGCCTTAGTGCGCCACACGATATATATATCTATATATATATATATATATATATATATATATATATATATTATATATATATATATATACATGGTGTTTTTATTGTATCTTATGTTTCTTATGTTTATGGATTTACATGTTTCGCAAATGTCTGTCTAATACATAGTTAGCCAATGCATCAGTTACAGCATTAAATATTCTTGGAATGTGATGATAAGTAATATAATCAAAATCTCTTTCCAATAATTTAACATGTAAATACAACCTTAATATGCGATGATCTCTGACGGAATATTGTCCGTTGAGTTGGTGAACCATAAGCTGTGAGTCTAAATTTACAACCAATGAGCGGATTCCAAGGTTAATCGCCTCGGCTAATAATTCAATTACAACACTATATTCAGCTACATTGTTCGTTGTGCAACCTAGACACACACCTTGAATATCCACTAACTCACCATGAGGATCGTAGATCACCCATGCCGCAGACGAGATATTGCGAGTGCTGCGGGAAGCACCATCAGCGAAACCAACGTAAGGTGATCCAGACATCTGTTCAGAAGCAAAAGACACAATAAGTGGCTATCACGCCGACCCACTAAGACAAAAATCAAATAAACACGCACACACACTAAACATACTGTAAAAAGCATATGCATGTAAAAATAAATGAGAGAGTGCCTGGACTCAGGCGTAATATTTCTGAAGATATAACCCATTACGGGGCCTGTCTAGGGGATTGCCTTCATAATCGATCAGCTCGTAGGCACCTTTCTGTAGAACTCGTTTCACAATGTAGGGCCCATGCCACAATGGCTCGAGTTTTCCTGCTCCTAGCTTATCATTATCCTGATCGTAGAGCAGCACCAAGTCACCTTCGATGAAAGAGCGTGGATTAACAGAGTTATCGAAGCGAGTTTTCACTCGCTTCTTTTGAGCTTCAATAGCAAGGGAGGCTAGACGATGTGTCTCGTCCAGTCTTTCAAAGTAAAGAAGCCGCTCTTCTACAGGAGTAGTCTCGGGAAGTAACTCGACGGCTAATTTGAGTGAAGGAATCTCACACTCAATTGGAAGGGTTGCCTCCAGCCCATACACTAGCTGAAAAGGGGTAAAGCCGGTGGCATCCTTCACGGAGGTCCGGTGGGCCCACAATGCGGAGAATAACATCAAATGCCAATTAGACTTGTGCATGCCAACAGTTCTCTGAAGCATCGTGACCAAAACCTTGTTCACGGCTTCAACCTGACCGTTCGCCTGTGGATAGTACGGAGAGGAACTATCATGCCTAAGTCCTAATTGGGTTGTCAACTCAACCATCATATGATTATGGAAATGTTTTCCGTGATCAGTGACAATGGCTTGTGGAACTCCAAACCGAGAAATAACATGGTTGAAAAGAAACTGCGCCGCCGTATGACCGTCTTCCGACAATGTGGGCATCGCCTCGGCCCATTTTGTGAAAGTAATCGACAGCAATGATGATGTAGCCATGCCCCCCGGCCGAGCGAGGGTTACATGTCACATAATCGATGCCCCACTTAGCAAAGGGGCCAACGGTCACTACGGGGTGCAGAGGGGCAGCAGGAGCACACATCTTCCGCTGGTATATCTGGCATTCGTGACATGACCGGATGGCAAGAATGCAGTCCTTGAAGATAGAAGGCCAGAAGTAGCCAGCACGAAGGATCTTTTGTGCGGTAGCATATCTAGACATGTGACCGCCACAATCGCCGTAGTGGCAGTCATTTAGAACTCTTTCAGCCTCTTTGAAGGTGAGACAGCGACGAAGAACTGAATCAACCCCAAGGCGGTACAGGGTGTCCCCAACTATGCGATAAGGCTGAGCTTGGTGACGGATCTGCCGACGAGCATCTTTCGAAGTCTCGGGGTGGAAGGAGGACATCTGCAAATAGACGATTATGTCCCGGTACCATGGATCGAGGGTGCTGATTAGGAAAAGAGTTTCATCTGGAATCGATTCCTCTATCTGCGAGGAAATAGCGGCGGATGGCAAGGAGCATAGCAATTCAGCAAAAACAAGTGATTTCTTGGACTTGGCTGCAGTAAATTCCAAGTCAAACTCTTGGAGGATCACGATCCACTTTGAGTACTTGCCCCCCAGCAATTGTCGTGAAAGGATATATGTCATGGGGTTACAATCTGAAATCACCGTAGTAGTACGCAACAGAATGTAGTGGCGGAATCGTTGGACGGCGCAGACCACGGCGAGAGCCAACTTCTCGACATATGCGTATCGAGTTTCTGTGTCTAATAAGTTGCGACTAAGATAATAGATGACATGCTCGATGCCATGATCGTCGTCCTGAACCAAAACCATGCCGATAGTGGTATCGGCAGCAGCCAAATAAAGCGTATAGTCACGATGGTAATTCGGAGGCTGCAAGAAAGGGGCGGAAACCAGGAGAGTTTTAAGATGGGCAAACGACTCCTCAGCTATGGCATCCCATCGGAATGGGGTGTAAAACTTCAGTAACCGGGTAAAACCCTTTGCCACTTCGGCATAGTTTGGTATAAACCGTCTTAAAAAATTAGCTTTTCCCTGCAAACTCTGTAATTGCCACAAAGTTGCAGGGGGAGGAAGATTCACAATTGCCTCGATTTTCAGGGGATCCAGACGGATGCCCTCTCGGGAGACGATAAACCCGAGTAGTCGACCTGATTCCACGCAGAAGACACATTTGTGCGGATTTAAACGAATATTATAGTGTCTGCAATGAAGAAATATTTCACAAAGGTGTGATGGATGGTCCGCGCGTTTAGCTGAATGAGCAGGAAGATCATCCAGATACGGCTGTACGATGTGTCTGATATCGTGGAAAGCATACGACATCGCACGCTGAAAAGTAGCATCGGCATTTTTGATGCCGAAGGGGAGCTTTTTATAAGCAAAGGTGCCCCAAGGACAGATGAAGGTTGTCTTGTGTTGATCTGCCGGGGCAATATTGATCTGGTTGTAACCAGAAAAGCCGTCCATAAAAGAATATATCTCGCTACCCGCACACTCGTTAATGAGTTAATCAATAAATGGAGTGGGGTAGTTGTCTTTTGGACAAGCTCTGTTGATATCACGGTAGTCAACGTAGACACGAATGGTGCCCTGTTTTTTATCGATAGGGACAATATTTGAGACCCATTCTGTCAATGGGATGGGATAGATAAATCCCGCCTTAAGAAGCTTTTCAACCTCTGCTTTGATGGCTGCCGCCTTGCGGGGGTGCACGGGACGCAAACGCTGGCGAACAGGTTTGGCCCCGGGATACGTTGGTATCTCGTGCACTACTATAGATGGATCGATACCGGGCATTTCTTCATAGGACCATGCAAAGACATTGCGAAATTCGCGAAAAAGAGCAATATAAACTTGAATCTCCTCAGGAGTGCAGGTCACTCCTATGTAAATGTTCTCGACAATCCCTGGCTTAACAGAGATGTCGATCGGTTGAGTCTGCGTGATGTTCCCTAAATTTCCTTCTGACGTTGTATGATAAATCTGAATGGGCGTCTGAAGGGGTTGAGAAGGGATACATGAAGCAAACCGCCCAAGACAAAGCAGAGATTCCTGATGGGTAGGGAGAAAGGAGGAACAGTGGTGAAGAGGGAATCACGGACGTTCGTCCAGAGACATAGTCTCTATAATAGCCTCATCGGAAGGAAATTTTTCCTTCAATGGATCCGAGGAGGTGTATTCTCCTAACCAAGGGGGAGAATCATCTGAGTCAAGGGCCCCACTCGAGACGGTGGGTTCATCATGAGAGGCCGATGCAGCGACAATTTCAATGTAGTTGAGCTCGGCTAGACTCGACGGCATCACTTCACCCCAAGGTTCTATCTGGTCTATGGAAGGAAGAATCCAAGGGTCAGAACGAACCGAGATCATAGAGATCGAGGCGAAGTTGGGAGGTGGGAGGGAAAAAACACCCATAAGGGCGGGTTCTTTGAAGAGCCCGGCTCCCACATTCTCATATGGAACTCAGGTATGCTCAACGAAGGGTACGTTTCCCTCAGAAGAGGAAGCGAAAAACGAGAGTTGATCAACCGTGACAATCTTCCCTTGATGGGGAAAACGAATGACACGGAAGAGAGACGAAGCTACAGCACGCATCGCATACGTCCAGCTCCGACCCAGAAGAAGGTTATATGTAAGACTTGCGTCTACAACTTCAACTTCAACTTCTACGGTCTTCCCTTCTAAGGTAATCGGTAGCCGTTGAAGGATACCATACGGTTGAGACTCTCTCCCGTCAAATGCTTCCAAGGTCATCGGGGACTGACTCAATTTCGGGGACGCGATGGCTTTCCAACATGCAACAGACATAATGCAGGTCGAAGCGCCCTCATCAATGACTGTACGATGGATCGTTTTAGAATTGATGACAACTTGTATAAGGAAAGCTATCTGATGAGGCAGTCGTGGAACATGACTCTCGAGATCGAAAGTGATTAAATCTAAGTCCGCTGGGTCGATGCCACCGATGGCCGATAGCAGGGACTTCCTCTGGGGGGGCAGCTCTGAAGGACTTCTAATGCGGACATGGCAGACAGAGTCTGCGCTAAATCCTCCACGATGTTGTAGTGCTGGGCAACACGAGCATTCGGGTTATAGGAAGACCTCCTGAGTACCCCTTTGGGAGGGGGTCGGATTGTCGTCTCAGTGCTTGGTCTCTCGATATGGAGAGGACCAGAGCTGGACGAAGGAGCATTTGAGGGGACCTCTGGCTCCTTCCCAACAGACGATGGATAATCCTTCGCTCGAGTTGATACATGAATCAGAATAGTTCCAGCCATGATACCTGGGAACCGAAGGGAGAATAGGAAGAAGGATCAGCTACCATCTGGGTTTGCTGAGAAGGAAAGGGTTCTTTCAACACAGCAGGTATTCCTTGGGCACCTTTCAACAACCGGCTAACTTCGGGCCGCCTAGGGTAGTCCTTAGTATAGTGGTCTTCCTCACAAATGAGGCAAGGGTACTTAGGTTTTCGTTTAGCTCCTTCCTTAGTAGGAGTTTTTGAAGATTCCTGCTTGGGTTGATCGGATTTGTTCTTCCCTTTGCCCTTTTCCTTTTCCTTTTTCTTGCCTTTCGAGGCTTTGCTTGTCATAGAAGACTGAACGGCATTCACCTCGGAAGTATTACCGGAAATAACAATGCCCTGGGAAGAGTTCTTGTTGGGTGAACTAGACTTCTACTTCCCAGAGTTGGATGAATTTTTAGAGGCCTGGTCTACAGAGCCAATGACTCCATCAACAGATGGCTTGGGCGGAGCCTTGGATGTGCCGGGCCTAGGGGCGTCTGGCAAATAATCATACAACGTACCAGACTGAGAATACACTAAGTCCAGGTACTGAGCGCGCGTGATCGCTTGCTCTTCAGTTACGCATGCTCCCATGGCAATGTCCTGTGCAATCTGGGGGACAAAGGAGGTAGTAAACCAGTTGGTGAGGAGGAAATCAGGTATCCAGAACTTGATTAACCTGCGACGCCTTCTCCATTCATGGATGTGATCAGAGATGTGCGTAGCAGTATCCTGCTTGAGAGACGTAAGGAGATGAGTCCCCGTCTCATACCGAATGGGTAACTGAAAATGATTCAAGAATGCCATAGCCAGCGAATTGAAATCATGGAATGATGCACGAGCCAATTCGATGTACCATTTAGCTACCGAACCAGTGAGGGTCCTCTGAAATAGGCGAAGCCGAATCGAATCATCGAGCCATGAATTTTACGAACACCATAAGTGATACGTCATCACATGAGCCTGAGGGTCTTCTCCGGCCTTCCCATCAAATTTGGGACAGTCACTTCGTATTTTAGTTGGAACTGGTGGCCAATTCGGATCGTGTAAAATTGGATCGTTTGTCAACTTGAACACATCAAGCAATTCCAACGTGGCTAGAAATGGTAGCTGCGGATTAAACGACATTTGCGGCGGATACGAGGTAGAACCAGAATTCCATCCGGCTCCCGGTTGCCCCCATTGTCCTTGTCCCGATGGACCAGGTCCGTAAGGGCCTTGTCCATAAGGATCTTGTCCATAGGGGTTATTCTCGGAACCAGGTTGCTGATTCTGCCCCCCAGCACCCCATTGGTTACCATATTGGCCAGCAGGTTGCTGATAATTCGGTTGAGGGTTACCCTGCGGCTATTGGTAATTCTGATAAGGGATATATGGATTTTGTCCCTGGGGTTGTTGGTATCTGTACTAAGCCTGAGAACCAAGTGGCATTTGATAACTAGATGAATACCCACCTGAATACGGGGGTTGGGATTGGTACCCACCCGAGTAAGGAGGCGGGGCCTGATATCCGCCTGAGTAAGGAGGTCGGGATTGGTACCCACCTGAATACGGAGGCGGGGCTCGATACCCACCTAAAAGAGGACACTGGGATTGATACCCACCTGATAGAGGAGGTCGGGATTGGTACCCGCCTGCGTGCTGAGCCATCTGGCCAGAGGGTTGTCCTGGTCGGATTGGGGGCGGCACTACTCGCCTAGAAGGTCGAGGTTGCTGGTTGAGAGGGCGCCCCTGCGCGGCCGAGGTCTGTCCCTGGTGACCAGAGGGTTGCTGAGTGGTAGGCCGACCTTGCTGCACGTAAGGCTGGCCCCCTTGCCCAGAAGGGTTACCTTGCTGGTTTACGGGTCGACCTTGTTGCCCATGGGGTTGTCCCTTGTTCTCGTAAGGTTGCCCCGAAGGGTAGCCTTGTTGGGTACCTAGTTGACCTTGTTGGGCATTGGGTTGTCCCGGGTTTCCTGAAGGTTGCCCAAGATAAGTAAACGCCGGACCACTAAAGACCAAAGGTTGTCCTTGATAAGGTTGTCCTTGTGGGCCTCCTTGCTGACCTGGGTAATTTTTCCCTGTATACTGCTGCCCATAATTAGGCTGCACGTAGGGCTGTTGATCCTGGTAAGGTGGTCCTTGCTATCCTTGTCTTGGATAGTACTCGTAGCCACCATATCCGGTGGTGCCCCAATCCGTGTTCAACGGAACAGAAATCTCTTCATAAGGAATTTCGGGCAAGGAGTTGTACAAATAATGATTCTCGGCATCATAGTACGAACCTTGACCATCCAGGTTTTGGACATTACGCAAGTATTCGAAATATGCCTCCTCTTCCGTCATGTACTCGGAAGCAGGAGGAGCACCACTTGCGGGGTGCACAACTCTAGAAGAAGGAGACGGTTCACCACTTTCCGGTGGGCCTTGAGATGGGCCTGCGCCAGAAGTGGCAGCAGATGAAGCTGTGACTGCACTCACAACCGGAGTTGATGCCGCGACACAAACGGTCGGGTTGGTGGGGACTGTTGTAACAGCAGAATGGGGGACTTGGGAAACAAACGGTCCCGTGGTAGGGATGACGTTTTGACCCCAAACGGAAGAGGAAACTGCCGAGTTCATAGCATCCCGTAATGACCTGTAACGCCCTGGCACCGTTCGCCCAGAAGACGTAACGGTGTAAGGTGTAGAGATAATAGGGGATGTTGCTGGAATGGGAGAATCTATACTCGACATAACGGCTGGGCCACTAGACACTGGAGAAGCGTCGCCCATATCGGATGAAGCCATCGAAGATGGAGCACCGACAGGAGTGGCAGGGTAAGACTCGTCAGAGGGCTCCCAAATAGGGTTGTAAAAGAACTCATAGAAATCGTCTTCTGGGGCTCGAGAATTCAATGGCTGGATGCTCGAAACAATGGGAAGAGCGTCACAGACCGGAGTTTCAGGGGCAACAGAAGATGGAGACCCTTCTTCGCTTGGAATCGAAGACGGAGTTGACGGATCCGCCAGGGTGACCAAACAAAGTACCTAAGCAAGCTAACGACAAAACCTACTCAAAACTAATGCACACAAGATCTAACCGGGTAATGTTATCGAGGCCAAATGAATTTTAAGACATCGGAACCGAACTTGACCTTTTCATGTTTCGAGAGTCGAGAAAAGGACGAAAAGATGACTCTATCGCCTTCGAATGTTTAACGAGCACGAAGTGAAAAGACGCTCGCTTACACCTTTTCTTTTAGAGAGTTTGAAAAGGATCAAAAGTGACTGCTCTGGAGATTCTAAGCAAAAGGGTTTACCAAGCAACCCGTAAAACTGCTATATACACCTTGGCAATCATATGAGAACCAAGGACTTTACGTACTGCAGTCAATCTTCCCGAATGCTATGTTTGGTGCGTTACGGTTCACAAGGCGGCAGACTCGGCTTCCTATGGATCAAGGATGCAAGCCTAATGGAGTCTCCCCATATATACGCGACGGTATGTGGGAGTCCAATCTATACTAGCACTTATCGTTTCACCGTGGAGGAATCACCCAACCACTCAATAGTAAGCTACTAGGTTTAAAGACGCCGGAACACGTCTCTAGCCTAGACCTCTAGATGTTCATGTTAAGTTCCAATGCGTTTTTAGATAAATTTGGTTTATTTTACGGTTGATCTTTGAATTAAGTTTTAGTTTCAGGTTCTACCGTATGATCTCTCAAAAACACCTAAATGCAACTATATGCCAAAGATCATCATTTTGTTCGATGAATTCTAACTATGAGAAGGTTAAGAATCCTCAAACAAACAAAACGAATTCAAGCAATCACGCAACCTAATGCAACTAATAGCAAGGAAATGAAACTTTTCTCTTGAAAGCGCAAAACAACGAAATGCTCTTTTCCTTTCAACTATTAAGTGCAAAAGACACTAGTTTGCTTTTCTTTTCAATGACATAAAAGTGCTTTTAAAATGAATTAGAGAGACAACAACACTAAGTGAAAGAACTAAAATCACTCAATGCACACACAAGACAATTCCCAAGTCACTAAAAAACCAGTTTCCCAAATCAAAGGAAAACAACGGCTTATGAGCTATGTGATCCAAGCTCAACAAGACACTGAGGAATTCAAAGGAGGAAAGCAAATTACTTGGAACACAATCAAACACTTTCGACAATCACCAAACAAATGTGAAAACAAAAACGAGGTTGGCTGGTCAACCAAGGACACAAGATCCCGAACGGGAGGCTAGACACACACGGCCACTAGATGCCCTAGGGTTTGAGTGTGAAATCAATAGAGAAAAGCGAACACCCGAAGGATGAGAATCCAAAACCAGACAAGCGACGATTCGACACACTTCAGCAATCACAAAAGTCGAGACAAAAACAAACCAAGCAACAAAAGCAAAAAGGAAGGCTTTGCAAAAACTGAAAACAAGCAACAAACGAACCCTCGTGGAACAAGGCTTCGTAAGCAAGCGTTTCACAGCTTAGACAAAATAAACAAGTCAAAAGCCAAGTGGAAAAAGCAGGGGACGACCAAACCAAGAGGTTTAGGAAGTCAATTTGGACAAAAATAGTTTTACAGGATCAGCGCGGGTGACCCCTCAGCAACAAAGCGATGACAAGGAAAGGTCTGTAGCAACTTTGCGCTATCAGCGCGGAAGGACACGGATAAAGGGCGCTGGCCCGAAAACAGGGTCAGCGTGAATGTTAAATGTATAAACGCGATGACAGGGAAAGCAAAGAATTAATTGTGTGATGTCAGCACAGCTGTTCTGAAATAAAATGCGCTGAGGCTAAAAAACAAATAAAAACGAACCAAAAATCCCCAAACCAAGGTAACAGGCTTTCGAGACAATTAGAGCAATTCCCAGGATGAACCAGGAAACAAATCAACAAAGAATCAATCCCCAATCTTCGACAAGGAAGCAATAATCAAATCAAAAACAAAGATGAACTACAAAGAGATAAGCAAGCTCCCCAGTGGAGTCGCCAAATTGTTGGAGAGGTAAATCCCCTCTACGGATAGAGGCGATCCCTACTAGCCCAAAAGGGGTCTAGCAACAATCAAACAATGCTACTCTGCAGGTTCCTAGTTGTAGTTAACAAGTGGGTAAAGGAAACCTACTTGGATTCCAATGCTATGTCTGACGAAGAGATGATCCTCTTGCTCCTTCGCTCCAGCCGATCACAGTCCTCCACTATCCTCGCGGACGGACACCTGCACAAGCAAAGAGAGAACAAACACGAGCGTAAAATCTACTAAAAACAACTATGTATCAGTCAAGAAAGATACAATTCACATTAATCATTCATAGGACAAATGGAAATGGAACCATAACAGTAGTCATCTATCTTTATTAATCAGAAAATAGAGTAAGGTACAACCGAGGTCCTGACGCTGAGTCCTTCTCTAGAGGGTCCAGCCAGCATGTCTTCCAAGCATTCACCTTTGAAGCAAATCTCCCAAGTCAAAGAGGTCTCTCTCTCACATACAAGGCAACAAGCTCATGACCTTCCTCAAGCTCAAAGCAATCCTCACACAACACACCAAATGCCTACAAAGAGCAGCACTAATGCACTAAGAATTCCTCAATCAAAGTCTATATGTTCCAAACTAGCTGCTCATGGGCAATGGAGGAGGCTTATAAAGGAGAAGGAGTCTCCATGAATAGGTAAAGGATGAGCTTCCCCCAAGATAAGTGGATGGTCAGTCGAACAGACATGCCAGAGAAAGGATGGCGACCTCAACAATGCTAACAACCAAGTCTGGAGGGATCTGGAAGGTTGGTTGTTAGAACAAATTCGCCCAAACAAGATCAGCGTGGGTGAGACACAGAGCTGGCGCGCTGACATCGTAGATCAACTATAGAGGAGGTCTGGTCAGCGCGCAACAGTACAAATGGAGGGCGCGCTGTTTGTAAAATTCGACCATCGCGGAAAAGACGTGTGCTTCCGCGCTGGCAGCGCATCAGATGCACTGGCCTCCGCCTGTCAGCGCGGTTATTTGATTAACAGACGTGATGATGCATTTAACTTAGGCAAAGAGGGTTTTTTAGCCATTTTGAGGAGCATGAGCATAGGTGAATGTGGTTTCACAACACAGTAGGGAGACTGGCATGATGGCAGTGACATTTTACTGTGTAACAACCCTCCTCTGCCCAACACAAATGGATCCTCACAACCATAGACTATTTCATAAAATGGATAGAGGCCATACCTTCAAGGCAACCCACAAATACTATTATCATAACCTTCCTTGAAACCAATATTCTATCAAGATTTGGATGTCCAACTAAGCTCATTACTGAAAATGTAGTAGCCTTTAAACCCAAAAGAATGATAGATTTCTACAATAAATACCATATCTCCCTTGTTTATTCCACAACCTATTACCCTCAAGGTAATGGACTGGTAGAATCGTCAAAAAAAATTCTAGTAAAAATCTTCAAGAAGTTACTAGAGGACAACAAGAAAACTTGGAATAAAAGGCTAGTCAATGCCTTATGGGTAGACAAATTGACTACTAAGAAATCAATTGGTACTTCTCCCTATCAACTAGTTTATGGGATGGAAGTTTTCTTTCCATCCTCTTTGGGAGTACCAGTAATGAAGATACTTCAAGAATTGTAGTTTGAACCAAATAGTAGCCAAAGAAGAATCAACCAAACTATTCATCTACAACAAACCAGAGAAGAGGTCTATGTCAGGTCTCAAGTTGTGCAGGAAAATATTAAAAGGATTTTTGATAAGAGAACCAAGGCTGAAGATTTCTACATTGGTGACAAAGTGCTCAAGTGGGATTCTAGGAGGGAAGACAAAGGCAAACATGGGAATTTTGATTTCCTATGGAAAGGTCCCTATGTCATTTATGCTTACAGAGGAAATAATGCCTTCTTCTTAAGGGAAATTAATGGTATAGATATAGAAGGTGGGCCAGAGAATGGTCGAATGCTAAAACATTACTTTGAACCAAGTTACTAATTTTCATTTCTCATTTGTACATACTTTATTTACAAAGTCTAGTTTGGATTTTATGGTTATTTTTGAAGTTGAAGCTCGAAGAGAAGGCCCTAAGATTTAAAATATTTACTGTCATAAGTATCAATAATGTAGATTCACAAAAGGACACTTTGCAAGGTAACATCAACAACAATTCAAAGGTTGTTGATATTTATAGTTCTTAACATTTCACTAGAAAATGCCATCCCCAAGTGGAGCCACTGTTAGGTTCCTATACCAATAGGAGTCATAATTTTGAATGACTACGGTTAAACCTTGTAATTTCTTGTACATACCTTTGCTTTCTGTAAATGTTTTCCATATTATTTAAAAATTAAAATATGTAAAGAGGGTATGTCCTAAAATAAATATCAAAGGAAAAAAAGAATAAGAGAAGATCAAAAAAATGAAAATATATGAACCCCAAAAACAAAAAGAGACCATGATAAGGGTTTTCTAATCTAAATGCACCCACATAAAATGAAGAAAAAATGGTAGGGTAAGTAATGGGTAAGTAGAAGAAATGTTGCTGAAGTATAAAATTGGTTGGATCAAAACACATGCATCATGCTTAGACACATATTTCTATATGTATGATCAACTATGGAAGCAAAAACAAAGGTTTGCAAGTTAATATGATTAACTCCCCCTCATTCATTTTTCCCCTTACTTACTAATTTCCTATCCACAAGTATGTTCTAGTACTTTAAATCCTTCAAGTCAAATAGGCTCAAAGCATTTCTCTGACTTTTGGTGGGACTGAACCCTCAGCTTAATGACTTATAGACATCAAATGTTGGAATCCCCTTCATGAAATTCATTTCCCCCTCATTACCCTAATAAAACCCCTTTCCCTAAGGATAAACTTCATTCGCCTAGGAAAAGTGAAAACCCCCATGTAAATCCTATTTCACTCAAAAAACCCACAAAAGGAATCTTATCCTAAGTATTAAGTGTATGTAAATAAAGTGTGCAAATATTACAATGACATTTATACTTAAGGGTATATTCACTCTGCCAATTTCGTATTAATTTTTGATTTTTATTATATAAATCCCATAATACCTTTTCCTTATATTAATTAAATCCCCCATGTAATATCCCAACCCTTAGTTTTAATTAAAAACTATATAAATTACCCCATATCTCAACAAAACCAATTAATCCCATCATCAAGCCCTGCCCAATTGATTAACTCGTCATTAACCTATAACTAATCCCATACCGTCGAGGTTTAAAGCACTAGGCCCCCCCAAAACCCATGCTCCTATCACCCGCACACCTCCCTCACCCGATTGTCGTCTGATCATCATCCCCCTCATCCGACAGTCCACAGCAATATCAGTTGCGCTCGATGGCCAATCGTTACCCTCTTGATAAAGCAGTTTTCCCAGGCCTCCCGACTACTACGTGCCAATTGCTAGAGTAGATCAGGTGATCCCTCCAAAATACCACCTGACCCTCATAAGCAATGCGATGGCCTAGGAAACCGCCTCCCCGATCGACCCGATAAACCACCTACTGTTCATTCATAAAATTTTCCACCAAAAAGTGACCGTTGCTCCATAAAAATACTGGGAAGCCCTTTTTCATATTTTTTCGCTCGTTTTCTTTATGAAACTCTATGAACCATTGTGACACCTGCAAACCTAAAAACTACCAGTTAACCCCATTCCAGTCCTCAAAGAAGCTGCGGAGACCACCTACAAAGCTCTCACATCCCATTCAACCTTCCGTCGTCGTCCAGAACACCAATTTGGAGTCAATTCACCTAAACTCTAGGTATTTTTGAACGAATTACCAGCCCCTATTTCTAAATTTGAAAATGTTCACTCTTGACGTATTTTAATTAAGTAAAATTAATTGAAAATTACTTTAAATTTACAAGCCTACGACCAAAACCTTCTGAAAGTTTTCAGTTTCTGTTAAAACCCCTAAATAAACCTTTAAAGCCCAATTCAAATCCACAAGAACTAAATTATGGCTGCCCCTATTGCCATGGATGTCAGACCTATCACAACTCCCCATTTGGACCTAGACCACCTTCCCCTAGCAGACAAGGATTTCCAAATCAAAGATACCAGTGCATATGAGGTCCTACTCAAACTTCATTATTTGAGTAGGGATAGATATTTGAACCATTCTGATGACATTTGTCTCTGGGAATCCAATTTTCCCAAATACCAATTTCCCCAAGTGCATATCTTCCCTGAAATTGTCCATATGTGCCATTCCTATTACATTCCCAGCCAGAGAGCTATTACGTCCCTTGACCAAAAGATTTTGTTCACCATCACAAATTAATCAATCAATGAGATGTTACAGCTCCAACCAGGCCCAAACCTAACCCCACTCTCCATTGGGGATTTGTTAGACTAGTACTCCAAATTGAGTCTGTTTAGGTTAGCCCAAATATTCCAGACATTCATTTTAGAAGAATAGTGTCTTCCCAAAGATCCCCCTCCATATATTTCTGCCATTTTCTCTTAAAGGGGCAAGCACATTGTCACTATGATATCATGCATTTTGGGCTGCACCACTGATGAATTTATCGATGAGCTTATCCTGGCCTTCATGTCTATTACACCCTAGGGAAGCCTCCTATTGTTTTGTATGATTATGCCCAGTTCATAGCTAAAATAATGCATGAACAGTTCACCAGAATGCACAATGAGAGAGTTTTTAAATACTCATCTGTTCTCTACCATATTTTCCTATACTATCAGCTAGACAGATTTCCTTTCACTCTTCAGAAGCTGGATACCAATGGACAGCCCAGGTCTATCATATTTGGACACTACTCTTCCACAAGTCTCAATCACCATATACCTATACATATTTCATTGATTCTTTTGTTCATCCATTCATGACCATGTTGATAGGAAGCCCTCCACCAAAAATAAGTCAAGAGATCAAAAGTGTGCTTCAGTTGTCTAAACAAAGCAAAGTGAGAGATTGGTACCTTTACCAAAATCACACAAAGATAAGAATATATGGTTTCCAGCTTAAACCATATAAATTTCCCAAATACCTCCCCATGAGGTTACTTTCTCTAGAGTACTATAGATAAATAATGAACTCTAATGAGATCAATTTTTTCTCAGCTAAGAAAAGATCACAATTTAAAGTCAAAAACTAGTTAGGCCCCTTCATTTGAAACTCTAGAGAAGCAGGGCAAGAGGCAGACCAAATTTTGCAGCAAAGGAAGTTCCAAAAGAGTTTCATGTGGAGGTATGACCCCTAGGAGTTTATGAATAGATTGAGAAAGAAGGCCAAGTTGGGACCTTATATTCATCACCCCATACCAGAGATAGAAAGATATGCCAATAAATTTGAGTGGGTGGAAAACACTCTTGTAGACAGTGATATTACAAAGGTAGATGTAGAGAATACCTTGATTAACTTAGAAAGACAGCTTGATGAGGGCTCATTTCTGCAGGTACCTAAACAGCTAAAAAGAACCATGAACACCCCTCCTATCACGCAGACTCCTCAGAATGAGGAAAAGAACCCCAAAGGAACCAGAGAAGAACCCTCAAGTTCAGGAATGGGCACATCAAATGTGTAGTATGAAGCGAGTCAGAGCAAGACACCAAGGCTCAATTCTGTTTCAAATAGGGAGGCAGAGCGGACTCAGTGCAAGTAATTGATACTGAGCTAGGTAGAAGCAAAGGCATGGATCCATTTGAGGAAACACAGGAGCCATCCACATCATAGACCTAGATTTTGGAAAGACAGCTAAGTGTAGAAGTATCCTCATTTAGTAGGCCTAATAATAAGGATAAGGATATAAAATATATATATAAAGAGATCAAGACAAGAAATGAGAAACTGAAGGCCTGGCCTTATGCTCAGTATCTCAAACTCACACCTACCAATCAGACCAGATTGATGTCAACTTTCGACATCAAAGAAGGAAAACTACAGATGTCCTTCATAAAACCAACTATACAATAGCCAAGGACATCAGCAGATTACAAGAAAATTGATTGTGAAGTGTTGGCAAGGGATATTCATCCCATAGACCAAATTGAGTTTCATCAACATGCTAGAGAGATTATTTACTCCACCCCCGCAGGTAAATCCATAGCTACTCATCAACTGCACAATTCATTGACTAACATCTCAGCTCAATATCAATTAGAGAAGGCCTCCTCATAGGCCAAAGACAATAGAATTAAGTCTTTGGAATAATTAGTGATTGATTGGGACATGATCCTAAATACATTAAAGCCACCGAGAAACTAATAAAAAAGAATAATGATGACATTGCAGCACTTAAAAAGAAATTGATGATACCTCAGCTATAGCATCCCCAAACACTGGAAGTTTTGGAGAACCAAACTAGACGTGAGGAATTGATGGACCTAGTCCTGAAACTCAATGATCAATTAAGGGAAACAGAGAATGAATTGGACACTTTAATCCAATTGAAGAAGGTTAATATTTCCACTACCTCAATGGATGCCATCCCAATAGTCTCAACAGTTGTTCCTTCTACATTGGTAGCCTCATTGGCTCCAACAGCTCCTATGGCCACAACAGAACAGGTTTCAACACAGTCTACATCAGCATCAGGTACATCAAGGGAAAAGGTAGTAAAATTGGTCAGATCCATGGAGGAAATGTCCATACAAGCTACAAAGATGAATAAGTTGAAGGGAAACGTGACAAGCTTGGAAACAAATTACAAGCTTGCCAAGATCATCCACAAGGAAGAAGTGCAGAAAGATGCCAGAATGAATGAAATATTAAAGGCCATGGAGAAATATCTAACACTAAAGGAACCCCTTGGGAAAGCCAAGGAACTATTATGGGCCAATATCATTGACTCTATCAATGATATTTTGCCATCCATTCAAGTAATTTTTGAACAGATAGACCTAATAAAGATAGCTACATAAGTTATCCAAGGAGTCAAGGAAGAAATAGAAGACATGCTAGAAGATGCAACCAAACTTATCCACTTCCTCAATAGTAAAAACAAGTATGAACTTCAGGAATTGGAAATAGAAGCCAGGACAGAAACCATTTTGGAGGTGAGAAAGGTCCTTTCCAAGAGAAACTTAATGTTAAATTTGGAGGACAAGTGTCAAAATATGCAAGTAGTAGTTGATATATTTATGGCCAAGTTTCAAATTTTGAGAGACGAAGGGTTACCCAGTCCCTTGGTCATAAATGAAAAGCTCATGACACAGCAGGATTACAACAGCAAAATCAGAGAGCTAGCTAAAGAATAGGCCAATACATCATCAATAAAGGCATTTCCAACAGTAAAGGTTCTTTATCAAACATTTGAAAACTTGTTTTTCCTCCAACATGAGGTAAAACACGTATTCATCTCTAAGCCTGCTTTTGCTAAGTATACCAAGGCAGATGAAATATATAGAAGGATGTTGAAAATAAAATTACCTGATGCTGAATGGTGGGAAAAATTGACTGATTTACTATAAGAAAATTGCAGTAAAAAGGTAAAAGAAAAATAGCCAGGTGAAAAGATAAAGACAAGACAGTAGGGTCAAAGAGTATCAGTGTCAAAAGAGTATCAGATGAAAGCCAAAAGTAAATGAAGCTTCCAGCGTAAATGACTAAATAGTGAAGCAGCATAAAGGGCTAAAACCAAACTATAAAGGCCAATAGCACCACAATAAATGGGATAGCATGAAAGCAGTTCAATAACTGTCTCTATCTTCTTGAAAGAAGATATTTGTATTTCCTAGATTAAATCTCAAGTTAGTTTGAGATATTTTGTAATAATTTTTGTATGAATACTTCACAATTCGAAGTATGTAGGGTGGATTCTTAGACATTTCTATAGACTTCTTGATCAAAAGACTGTAAATCTATTGTATCATTGACTAAGCTAGCAAGATGGATTGATGAATAGAGACAAGATATGTCATAGGATTCATATGTTAAGCGAAGTGAAGACAAGTATTTTCTCATGCTATTGTTATCTTTCTTAAAGTTTTTCCACAATCTTTAATGTATTTCTGAATCTTAATGCTATAACTGGAACAATATCTTAGAATTTGTTTAATTACTCTTTGTTTTAATAGTTAGGCATATAAATGTTTTCAACTAATGTCTAAGTTAAGGAATTCTTAATTGCTCCTTAGTTTAGGTTGTTTTCTTGCTAATCCAGATCAAAGGATTCTTAATTTCCCTTTGCTTTCGATTACCCTTTATTCCTCGTTTATATCCTAGTTTGAGACTCCTTAATTTCTCTCTCACCCTGATTAAAACCATTTCATCCCCCCTATCCCAAAGACCTGCACTTTACTCTGCTAGGTTTCCCTTTGAACATTCCCTTTAGTGAGTTGATCCAATTATGCTACCCTTCTGTTGACTCCTTAGCCCAATGGTCTGGAAACATCATTCTATCCATCTGTTTCAAGAATCCCACCATCCAATCTTCAATACAAATCAAAAACCCCCCGTGAACATTCATAACTAGCCTGCAATCCTAGCAAACAAAGCTAAATCATATAGGGAGAGCCCTCTTTGAGCCATACGTTGACTAGAGCCTATGCTCCAAAGTTGGTTTGTGGTTACCTCAGTCATTTTATTTCTTCTAATAACTTCTAGAGAAATTTCTGAGTGATCACAATACCAACATGATGGTTGCATCTAGCTCGTACACTCCTGCACGTAGTGTCCTGGTGCTCTGCAATTATAGAAAATAACTTGTTCTCTACCTCTAACAGGTCCTCCTCCTCCGCGGCCTTGTCTGTGCCCTTGATATCCTTCGCGTGCTCCCCCAGTTCCTTGATCCAAAGGCCGAGTTTTTGTCTTTATTCAATACGCGGGTGTTATTTCCACCATCAACTCATAGCTACAGAAGTTACGCTCATCGTGGCCCACCGATTTACATAAGTTGCAGAATAACTACTGCAACATCTGTACAAAATTTGCAGCAAGTGAAAATTTTCCGATACATGTTTTCTAGCTACCTGACAGATAGCACACCACAGTGCGGGCCCTGAACTTGGTGCTGCGACAGCCTCCTGCCTCTGAGGCGTTGGCCCTTCTCCTATAATATAATTCGCGAAGACAGGGTAGTGATCTTTATCATGCCCTTGGCTTTTACATTTGAGGCATTGAACTTCTTCACGCACCTCCAGCCGAGCTACTTTTTCCTTTTTCAAGCTTTATAATTCCAAGCAGATATTCTGCAATTCTGCGTGAATCTGTTGAAATCCCAAAGTGGCATTCTAAATAGGTGTTTCATGCAATCTCATCGCAATTTCCAAGGCTTCCGCCTGGGTCCCTGTTGAGTCTTGAAAATGTCATTCATTTCCATTACACTTTCACTCTTATGTCCATTATATCACCTCCATTTCACTACTATGTCACCACATTCATCCCACTTTCATTATCATTGGGCCACATTTATGTTTTTCCAATTTTTATTAATTCTAAGCCTTTTAAGTGAATTTGTGGTTAAAATTTAGGAAATAATGTGCATAAGCTTATACCTAACCAATGGGTTGAGATTGTTGACATGTGTAGGTTGAAAGGAGGCTTCTAGAAGACCCTTATGTGGCACTCTAAGGCCAAATTCGAATTTGAGTGGAAAGAATCATGGGATCATGGGGATATGTGTCACATCTCCTAATTGTATTGTAACTCTAAGAAGACATGTGTCTTATCAGTTCCTATTTTGATTAGGACTCTAGAGGTAGAGGGAGAAATTCATGGATTATCATTAATGAGATGGCTCTCATCTTTTTGTATAAATAGGATATCTCTCTCCTTCATTAGTTAGTCTCTTTTTAAGTCCTTTAGTCTTTTTAGTCTCTAGTTCTTGAGACTGTAGTTCTTCCTTGATGGCTTTTGAAAGCTATGGAGAACTTTGTTGTACTTTGTACTTTTGAAGAATTTGAATAAAGCTTTGATGTTATCAACATGGAAGGAGATGTGAAGTAGATGTCATGGAGCACATTAGAATGTAAGGTAGAGTAGATTTCATTTTGTAAATATTGCTTTGTAGAATGTAAGGTAGAATAGATTTCATTTTGTAAATATTGCTTTGATTTGATTTGATTACTTTCAAGTTTGATAGATTATATTTTTCATTCATGCAATTTTAATTCATGCAAGTGTGTTCAATTTTGCTTTGATTTCATAGAGGGGCCCTACCTTGTATAGTTGTCATTTAATTTTGCATTTAATTTTGTTATGCTTATGTATATTAGTTGTACATAAATTGCTTTGAAGTTGATTGTAGATTAGTGATGCACATAGCCTTTTAATGACTAATGACATGATAGAATCATCTTGTCCTTTTGCTGA
>APFE031565278.1:0-21582 GCA_000404065.3 Pinus taeda
TGATGATGATGGTTAACGTCCCATGAGATCAAACTTGGTCTATCAGAGTTAAAGAAACAAGTTATTTATTTTGATTTAAGATTTTATTCCTATGCTCAAAAAGGTTGGAGAGAAGCCTCCCGAGCTCACTATAATTTTGACATTGTAAAAGGCTAGGAAGGTCAGTATTGTAATAAAGATTGTGAAACTGAGATCTAATGTGGTTGTACGCAGGGCACTCTAAGAGGAAGTGGTTTTCATCCTCCATGTTCCTATTCTCACATATATGGCATATTCTTTCCATCCATGGTGTTTTAGGAACTGCCCAACGACCTGTTTCACTATGGAGCTCATGAGAATTCGTTCTAATCTTTGCTATATTAATTTTCTTCGTTGAGCTAATTAAAATAGAGAGATAATTTTGATCTTCTAGGGTGGGGTTTATGACCTTCTTATAATAACTTAATTTTCTTTTAGCTTGCTAAATCTTTCTCACACCACATTTTTTCTTTGAACTTAGAAGTAACAATATCTTTAATGTTATTAATGTTTTGCAGTGCATCATTCTCGTTGATCTCCCAATAGTTTAACCAGGCCCTTGTGTCTTTATTCCACCCCCGATTAAGCCTTAGGTGGTTTTGGCTGGAATTTAAAGCTAGCTTAGGAAGTCTATGATCATCTATGTTATTGAGTTTGTGCTTGTACAACAGAAACCTAATGATAGCTAGGGTCTCAATAGTGGAAAGACCTGCTTTTATAAGGAGAATAGGATAGGGTGTATTACTTTTAATTTTTAGGTTATAAGTTATAAAACGCTTCTGGATTTGCTCAATCTTTCTCCATGATTCTCTAGAGATACTGCAACCCCAAACCTCGCAGCCATATAAAATAACAGGAGTGATTAAAGTTTCAAAGAAAAACTTCTTTTTATCCCACATTATGAGATTCGCTATTTTACAATTATTTACAAAACTTTACAATTATTTAAAACCATGTGAGAATATTAATTATTTTTTTCAAACAAAATATAAAAAATACATGGGGCATTTTTTTTTTGAGTTATAATTTAACAATGTTCATTCTTGATTATAAAAGTTAAATAATAACCATAAGGCATATAATTTAACAATGTTCATTCTTGATTATAAAAGTTAAATAAGAACCATAACGCTAAAGTAAATTGAATTAAAGAGCATAATGTTTTGGGTTCATTCTACTATATAATTTAACAACATTCATTCTTAGACTATAGAAGTCAAATAATAACAATAACCTTAAAGGAAATAAATATTTGGTATTGTTGTTAATGGCTTTTTGGGAGGGGCTAATATTGCATGATGCATGAATTATGTGGGTTATTAAATTAAGCCACCCACTTTTTAAGTTAAGGTTTGATGATTTATATATGATTTTTTTTTACTTATTATTTAAAAAGGAATATGATATTTTATTGATCATTAGTTAATATAATTTTTTTTAAATGTTGCAATATGATACAATTATTGAAAAACATAAAAATTTAACATAAATTAACTAAAATAAATATTACAATGTATGATTTGGATCTGATCATTGTATTGTTTGTCATTCATTTTGATGGTTTCATAATAGAAAAAGTGTAGGAATCGATTGATATGATCATATTTATTGATTCACTCGTGAACTATGGGTACCTAAACTCCTCTTCACCATTGATGTCTACTTGGAACCTCATATTAGATTCTCCTTTGAAGGTTGTATGTTGGCAGTTGGCTTAGAAAGAACACCCGATCCCGGATGGGGTGATGATCTAGAATGGGGGGAAGCTGCCACTACCCCACCTGGCTAATGAATCGGGGGACATGGTAGCACACCACCAATGAGCTTAAATGCAGGTTTGTGTGATAATTATGAAACAAACATTTGATTTGGTGGAGCAATGACAACGAGCATAAGGTGGCATGTTCGGGTGGTTTATGCGTGTGGAGTGTGTGAATGATGTGAATACTCTCACATTGTTAAATCCTTGGGCATACACTGAGATCATTCCAGTATAACGTGGTAAATAGTTGTCAGCAAGGGAGCTAGTTGAAGTTGTGGAAACTAGTATTGCATGGTTATGTGTCTGGAGCAGCCATGAGAGAACTTGTCAAGTAGTGGCACCACATACCCAGTTGAATTCCCATCAAGGAGTAGTTGCTACTTTACTTTGGGCTTTGTGGTTTCATTTGGAAATGTCAGGTAAATTTTTGTGGTGTTACAGTATTGGTTTGTTATATTTATTTTGGTTAAATTGTAGAGAAGCCAACAAGGAATGTAGGCAAGTGAGGACTCTGCAACAATTTCCTTCTCTTCTTTAGTACTACGGGCGAAGTTATCCCCTTCTCTTGTTCATTGAAATTTTCCATCATCCACAGTTCCTTTATTATGTTAATGATTGTTCCTTTATTTTTCAGTCAGTATTTCTATCCCAATATATCCCTCTTGGTTTTTTTGTATTGCGAGCACAGTGTTCTTGGTGGTATTTCCCTAAGCTTGTGGATTTCTGTCGGGATGGATATTGGTGGCTAAGGGAAATTAGTCATGTTAATGGTTGTTCCTTTATTTTGCAATCAACGGATTTGGATCCATATATCCCTATTGGATTTGTTATATTGCAAGTATGGTGTGTTGGGTAGCGGAAGCCCTGTGCAACGGGTATGGGGTGCGAAGCCCGCAATTTTGGGTAAGAGTAGGGTAAAGACTCTACGAGATGTGCAGAGCGCAATTTGTAATAAGTCAAAGTCAAAAGGGTAGTCCGCCCAGAAATAATGTAAAGAAATGTAAGATGAGTTGGCCCACCCATGGATCACGGTCCATGGAAAGGTATAAATAGAGCGAGGCTCTATGGGTAGAGCAGCTAAGTTTTGGTATGAGTTTGAGATCTAATATGTAATGGGTGTCTGAGAAGAGCATTCTGAAAGTGTCTGTAAGTCCGAGTCGAGGGTTTAGGTAGAGGATAGAGGCTCTGCAGCTCTGTGCGCAGAGGCCTGGAAGAGTTCGCAACTGTGTGCGTGGACCCTTACAGCTAAGTGCGTAGGGCGGATCTGGATGTAAGAGTGATAAGTGGAAATAAACATAAGTTTCTTCTGCATTCTGTGTTAAATCTGAATTATCACAATGCTGCTCTTTTAAGGTTAATGAAACTGTTTTGATCTGCGCGCATATGCTTATTGGATACTTGTGAATCAGGGTTAATTTTAATACGCGAACTGAATAAAAGTAATAAATGTTTTCTTAAAGACCACCTTAAAATAGATCTGCATTAAAATACTTCATCTACTAGATTAGATCTGTAGATTGCGCGGGGTATTCAGGATCTGCGTGAATATGGCGCAGCACGAAGCCTCCAAACCGCATCCAGACATCCCAAGGGTGCGGAAACCTAGTTCCAGCACCCTCCCTTGCTACCTCGAGTGAGACCTCAGTACACGCTTCGCGGGCTGTTGCCGAAAGGGCCGGTAGCTACAGGATTTGCTTGGCTAAATAATTCTTCCGAACCTGGGTCAAGCCAATATAAGCCAACAAATGGTTTCGTTGCTAGGACTGGGATCTGCCTAAGGGGTTTCTGATGTGGGAACACTGGAACCCTACAAAGAAGGAGATTGAAGAGTGATGGGATCTGAAACTCCACAAGTTCGCATTTCGGGAAAACAGAAACCCACGAATATCAGAAGAAGATTAGCTAGACCAGTATATATTCACAGATATTCACAAGATCTTCTTTGCATCATTCCCAGTAGAGCTGTACGAGTGCATCGCGAGGCTAGCTGACAGTGTGGGAAGGTGCAGATTGGACCAGCCCATTGTGTGGACACCAAAACTGGTACGCAAGATAGAAGCCGCCGAGGATAAAATCACCTGCGCAGTAGACCATTGGCTGGATCGGGTAATAGGAGGATTTATCATTAAGTTTTTGATAGATACTACCGTGAGTTATAGCGAAGCAAAAAGGCAGTTTCTTCAAGGACCTCAAGGTAGGTATATTAAATCATTAAATACCTGCATTAAAATGTTGTTGTGCAAAAAACAGATCATGTGCGTGTATTGATGTCTAGGGTAACGTGGAGCGGAAGAGGTTATCGTGGAACGGAAGGGGTAGAGAACAGTTCTTTGGCCACTATTTCCCGGGAAAGCGAAGAGGATCTCGCGAGGTTCTCACCAGGGAGTGCGGTCTGGTTGATCAGGGAGCGCTTCCCGCTGATACCACCTTTGTCCAGACCACCACCCGCGTCACCTACGTCGAACTCATCCACACCAACACCGACCCCACCATCAACCTTGCCACCACCAAAAGTCGGGATGGAGAATGCAATCAAATTACCAGTGTTTAAGGGTGTCGGGAATGAAGACCCGGGACGATTCTGGTTTGTGATACGATTTGTATGGGATTCTCAAGGCATAACAGATGAGAACATCAAGAAGGCCACCTTAGGTAGTGCATTACGGGACCGCGCGTTGACGTGGTACATAAAATAATCGACCAATCATCCGAATGAGGGAATAATGGTAATCCAGGATGTGCTAAATAAAGAGTTTGGTCGACCAAAATTAGAAACCCAGTCGGTTATTGCGTTCAAGGAGATCGCCATGTTTCCTGGTGAAACTCCGTAGGACCTGGAACAAAGGTTAAAAAGCACCATTCGCGAAGCCAACATGAACTTGACAGATGCGCAACATTGCGCGTGGTTTGTGGCGTCATTGACACCACATCTAAGGACGACTCTGGCACAATAAAAGATCTCAACCCAAGCCAAGGCACTAGAGACAGCAATGAGGTTACACAAGACCCCAATACCAGATCCAGGGTTGGGAGTTCAGCAAATCCACACGCAGCTTCAAAACATGAGTCTAGAAATGCAAATCTTGAAGCAAGAAAGAGTGTCCTGACCAGAGGTATGTGTGGAGGTGGGATGTATTAAATGTAAGAGCCGAGTGCACGATAAGGACCATTGCCTTGTCTTCGCAAAATATCTGGTGGGGGAGGCCCGATGTCATTAAAAGTGGAGGTAAAAGCAGGACCGAGTGTCGCTCCTGCGCTCTGGTGCGCGATTTGTCAAGTGGGCGGGAAACATGAAACAGATAACTGCCACCTATTACAAAAGTATACCCAGACCCCACAACAGTTGTATTGCAACTTTTATCAATCGGTGGGACACAATGAGCGAACGTGTCAAAGTTATGACTTAATGATGGAAAGAACCCCAACTTACTGAATGCAGACTGAAGTGCAGGGAGGATTTGAGGGACACGGCCGAGGAAGAGGAATGGGGCCCGGGTGAGGCAGTGGACAGCTAATCTGTTATAATTGTAGAGGGTTGGGACACTACACTCACAACTGCACTAACCCAACTAGGACTTCGTGTGCACTAACCCAAGTAGGACTTCGTGCCCCTACTACGAGTAGTTTTATCATGAAGCGGTAGACTGTCCAACCTTAATTGCTCAAATACGTGAAAATGGAGTACTCCAACCTCCACCAACCCATAATATCCAGATGATGCGAGCAGAACCTCCCGAAGAGGATCCCAATATAAATATGGTACTAAGAAGTGGTGCAACTGTAGGAGGTAATCCGCAAGAAGAATGTGCTGGAGGCAGAAAGAGGTGCGACACACCTACAAAGGAACCAAACTCTGAGCCAGAATAGGGGAGGACGATGCCAAGGGAAGCTCAGTGGAGCTTCGTGGAAGCTTCTACCCCAGGTAGGAAGGATCAAATGGAGTCAGGATTGGACTCCTCCATGATTACGACGTTTCTCGAAACCTGCATGAAACTATTACACGATAGTAAGGCCGTTCAAGGATTGCAAGAGTTGATCACTAGGTGCACTAGATCCAATGAACCACATGTAGTCCGAAAAATAGGAAGACATGCTCTGCGCACTGGATGGGAAATGAGACTGACAGCGCAAATCGGTGAATATGAAATGGATCAGGCCATCTTGGACTTAGGCTTGGATGCGAACATATTACCTAAACAAACATGGGAGCGCATGGGCAAGCCTGCATTGCAGTGGTCCCTGATTCAGTTACGAATGGCCAACCAACAAAATATATTACCAATGGGTCGACTGCGAGGAGTGACTGTGGATATTGACGGTGTAAGTACGCTAACCGATTTTGAAGTTATAGAGATTGTTGATGATAGTAATCCTTACCCTGCATTACTCGGAATTGATTGGGCAACAGACATGAAAGGGATCATTAACTTAAAGAGGCGGAAAATGACGTCCGAAAAGAAGTCACTGTGAGTAGTAGTTCCATTGGACCTAGTGGAAGGAGAACGCTACACCAAACCCGTGCGCGATGAGGACAGTGACGATGAGCTGGATTGCATCTGTCAGATAACAGCGTAGGACCAGTATCAGGTGCACTTCGCGAATGGTGGAAGAACCTTGTGGGAACGCGATAGCACCTGCACAATGGATTCCGAGGAGGAGACTGAATGATGGTAGAATGGTTGCAGGAAGTTACGACACTTAACTGCCAAATGATTCGGTCACTGCGACACGTAACTGCCGAGGAGAGACAGCAGCCAGTAGAGAGCATCGCAACAAATGAAAGGTAGCTCGTCCAGCGCGGCACTATGTACACAGCATGGGAACAACATGATTGGTCAGAAAATGTGTTGCGCATATAGGGGCGGGCCGCGGAAGACAAGATCTAGGAAGTGGTTCCAGGTACGCATTGGAAGAAATACGCGGCTGTCACGCTGATATAGAATGGTCGGTCAACAATGACAAAGGGTCCAAATGCATATTAGACGACCATCAACCCAACCAGATCTGTGTGGAACGAAGGCTTGTACGATCGGACAGGGAAGTCTCTTAGATACAGCTCACCCTATCAGTAACAATATCCATGACAGAATTCAGCAGCTCCAGGCAGCCATTTAGTGCGATAAGGTGCAACTAGGTAAGTTAGAAGAAACAGGGGCCAGACTCTGTGCATAGAGTGCAAAGCTGGATAAAGTTATTAACAAATTGCAGTTAGAAGCTGCCTACATGGATCACGCACAGGGGCGAACGAAGGAAACGGGCATGGCTAGCTCTCCTAGCCTGCTACAAGCAGCGACCCTGCTAGCATGGTTGCGTTGGCACCCAAAGATTTTTATTTTCCCAAATATTTGCGGTGGTTGATGAACTTCGAAGATTTTTGGACAAGGGAACTTGTTCAACAGAAGCAGGATCTCCGTCGATGCCGATTGTTTCTTTCCTTGTTACTCACCATGTCTTTTTGGGTGCAGAAATCCGTGGTCTTCCTTAGCAAGGTCTGTTGGTTTCTCTCTCAGTTCGTATTCGGAATGATCCGACCTTTCATAATGAAAGAGAACAAATCTGATCAATTTTCCAAGTACAAAAAAGCTCTGGAGATCATACGAATGCCGGGAGAAAATGCCGACAGCCTCTGGAGAGCAAATGAATCCGCCTTCGCAAGTACAGAGAATAATGTCAAAAAGGGCATTGAAAGCGGTGAGAGCAATTGTAAAGAATTAATCAGTTTAATAGAACACAAAACAGGGACCCCAGAAGAGGAAGCTCCCACTTCTCTCCAAGAAGAAAAGCAATTCAAGGCGGTTAGTAAAAATTCGTGGAAGATGAGAGCAGTGTCATTGATACGTTTGATCATCTATTTTTGTGATGGCCCTAATTCTGCTGTGGTTAATGTTTGTATAGAAGCTTATCGTCAAGCATCGTGCTTCATGGATATGGTCGACCGTTCAGATCCTGAAGCCAAATTAGTTAGGGAGGCAGCGGACAACAAATTCAACACTCTTGAAAACGTTTGGAAGAAGTATCGTAAGATGCGGTTTCCTAAAAATAGCAAGCGCAACCAAGTGGACGAGGAGAAAGGGTCACACAATGACTGGAACACGGCAAGGTCAAACAAGCTATTGGAACAGAAGATCAGGAACCCACTGGATGACAATATGAACCAGCTTTTCGAGGAAGAGGGCCACACAAATCCCTGCCTGGATACGCTGCACGACACCAAGGATTGGAAGACAGTTGCTGCGAAAATTAGTTTATATAAAATCTGGAAAGTTACCGTTAAAATCTGGGAAGTTAGCGTTCGAGATGATGCAATCCGTAATTTAAGATGCTTATTGGCTAACATTATTTTTCATTGCATTGAAGAGAAGGTGCTGGACAAATCGCTTTTAAAAAATTGCAATAATTGGGCAAAGGCCGGTGAGGAAAACGACATATTCAACGCTGCGTTCATCACAGGCAAAGCCAAAGGATTGCAGCAACAGGTAGGTACAAATTCGGTTAGAAACATGAAAAATGCGAAATATTAAATAACAGAGGAGAATCATATCTATTTAATAACTCGAGTTATATGCATACTTTGTGATTTTGTTGATTCTGTCAACTTTGTGATTTCGTTTAATCTGTAGATACGCCTACGCCAACGCCAACGCCAATACAACGCTTCTGTTCGTGTTGTAGCTGAAGGGGTCGAAGGCTAACGCTACTGAACAGCACACATATTATGAACATATGTTTAGACTATACTATCGTCAAATTTCCAATTTACTGTTGCCACTATGTATTGTCAATTTCCAGCTGTAATGTAGAGGAGTGTAGGTGAATGTTATAAAATGTAGAGGAGTGTAGGTGAATGTTATAAAAGAGCAATAAATTTGCTTTGCAGTTTTTTTTTATGTATTTGTAGCAATTATTCATGATGTTGTGCTTAAAAACCCATACTTCTTCTACAAAGTGTAGGTGAATGTTATAAACCTAATTTTCCAGAGCAATAAATTTGCTTTGCAGTCCTTTTTTTTAATGTATTTGTAGCAATTATTCATGATGTTGTGCTACAAAACCCATACTTCTTTTACAAAGTGTAGGTGAATGTTATAAACCTAATTTTCCCGAGAAATAAATTTGCTTTGCAGTCTCTTTTTATGTATTTGTAGCAATTATTCATGATGTTGTGCTACAAAACCCATACTTCTTCTACAAATGCAACTGTACATGCTACTATAACTGCCATTTTCTAATGAAAAAGAAAATATATTGTAACCAAAACTGATGGTGGGAGAGTTATTCAATAGTATAGATCCTTGATGTATTCATTCTTTGGTTTCTTTTCAAGTTTTTTATATTCTTTAGTTATATGTGCTCCACTTCTTTTCTTTCTCTTCTTATTCTTCTTGTTTTGTATGTCTTTGGGAAAATCTCTTTTAAAATTTCCGTATCCATTGCATCTAAAACATTGCACCTTAGACATATCTAGTTGATTATTATACCTTTGATAGGGTTCAAGCTTTTCAAACATCCCTTTCTTGTTCTTCACTTTAGCAGCAAAATCTTGGTACTTTTGTTTTCCAAACATCTCTTTCTTCTTCTTCACTTTCGCAGCAAAATCTCGGTACTTTTCATTTGGTTCAGTGTCATCCTTAGCCTTCACTATTGTCTCTTCTATCATACACAAAGACCATATCTCATCAAATTTTGGAGTGTCCATTCTTGAATAAATGCTTGTCACAAACTGCTCCATTTGGGAAGTAATGCATTGAGTATACAAGTTATTAGTTCATAATCAATAACCACTTCTCCAAGTCCTTGTAATTATTCCCTTAATTGTGATACCTTCAACAAATATGAGGTTAAGTCTTTATCCTTTGACAACCTTGTCTTGTATAGCTTATTCCTTAGAGATAACTCCTGACCTTCAGTGCTCACTTAATATAATTTCACCGACTTGTCATATAATGCTTTACATGTGCCCAAATCTGCCACAAAAGGAATAAGATGGTCCTTAATGGATTCAATGAGAATCCTTGAACCCTCACTTCTCATTTCATGTTCTTTTCTAATTCTTGAGTCTTATCCTTCTTTTGTTGTGCAACTTTTCCTTGAACATAGTCCATGCACTACAACAAAACCCTGTGATTAGCATCCCTTTTTTCTTCCTTCTTTGCGTCTAGAGCCCATTTTTGGTGCTATTTGTGTCCATTTATAAAATATGGTGCAAAAATTGATGCAAAGTTTGCACCAAGGTTTTCACTAAGTCTTACACCAAGTTTAGCACCAAGTATTGCAATAGGTTTTGAATTAGGTTTTACACCAAGTTTTACGCCAAGTTTTATGCCAAGTTTTGTGTCATCCTTTGCACCATGTTTTGCATCAAGTTTGGACCTAATTTGCTTCACCAACTTTTGTATCATTTATTGCATTCACTTTTTGCACCTACACGTGCATCAAGTTTTTCATCATCTCTTGCATCTTCTTTTGCATCATTTTTTAAATTATTTTTGGCATCCATTTTTACATCATTTTTTACATCCCCTTTGTGTCAAGATTTGCATCAGGTTTTGTGTCGCACATTGTATCTACTTTTGCATCTAATTTTGTTGCATCAACTTTTGCATCATATTTTTCATCCATTGTTGCACCCATGTTTACGTCCACTTTTGCATCCCTTTTTGCATCTTATTTTTCATCTTCATTTGCTTCTTTTTTTGCATCTATCATTACATCCACTTTTGTTGTGACACTATTTGTACTATGTTTTGTACTTACTGTTGTACCTACGTTTGCTTCCAATTTTGCGTCCATCTCCGCATCCACTTTTGCATCAAAATATTGCATATATTTTTGCATCCACTTTTGTGTTGGGTTTTGCATCTCATTTTGTATCATCTTTTACATCTACTTCCATTGCATCCATATTTTTCATCCAATTTTGTTTCTTCTTTTGTACCCATGTTTGCATCCACTTTTTCATCCCTTATTACATCTTGTCTTGCATCCAAGTTTGCATATTTTTTTGTGTTTTTTATTACATCCACTTTCTCACCCACTTTTGTTGTGCCACATCATATGGCTATCATTGAAACCCACATTTTCTTCCAATTTTGCATCCACATTTGCATCCTCTTTTGTGTCCAAGCTTGCATCAAATAATTTTTCTGTTTTTTTGCATCCCATTTTGCATCTACTTTTACATCCACTTCTGATGTGTCCAATTTTGAATCTAATTTTGTGTCCACTATTGCAGCCATGTTTGGTCCATGTTTACATCCATTTTTTAATCCAATTTTGCCTCCTTTTTGCATCCAAGTTTGTGTCTTTTGTTTTTGTTCATTGTTGTATCCACATTTATTTCAAAACAATTCATGCTAAGTTTTATGCCTACTATTACACCCATGTTTTCTTACACTTTTTCATCCATGTTTGCATCCTATTTTGTGTTCAAGTTTGCATCAACTATTGCATCTACTTTTTCATCCACTTTTGTGTCAATTTTTCTGTCTTGTTTTGCATCTACTTATGTTGTGTCCACTCTTCATCCAATTTAACGTCTATTGTTGCCCCCAATTTTTTTAACTTTTGCATCCATTTTCCAACTCTCATATATTTTTTTCATTGATGATAGTTCTTATGACATTAACAATTATGAACAATTGATGACAATGTCAATAATTATGACGATGATGATAATGAAGATGATGACGATGACATGAATTGTGATTATCATGATAATCAAAATGATGATAAAGATGATGGGGGTTATAATGACAATGATGATGGAGATGCTAATGACCTTGGAAAATCTTCCCAGTTTTTAAATGTTGTCATGGTCATAATCATAATCATTATCTTCATAGTCATCTTCCAAGTCATCATCATTTGATCATCATTATCATTATTTTCATCTTGGTAATCATCAACAACAATAATGGCATGAATGATGATTATGATGTTCATGACGAAGTTGACAATAATGATGATAGAAATTACATTAATTATGATGATGGGGATGATAAAAATTATAATGATGATGATAATGGTAGTGGTGATGATGATCATCGATCATCTCTAAAAAATAAAGTTGTCATTTCTCTTGCATATATCATGTGTCCTAACAATCGTTTTTGAGCACTCATAATATTTTTTGGGTTGATGATATTTCTTAGGACACCTATAATTATGAACAATTGATGACAGTGTCCATAATCATGATGATGATAATGATGATGATGACGACATGAATGGTGATTATGATGATAATGCAATGATGAGATTGATGGTGGTGATGATGATGATAATGAAGATGATGACACTCCCTCTAAACTAGGGAGATACTCATAATGAGACAAAAAAGTACTCTCAAGTTGAAATATTCATATAAGAAGGGATTTGGATTGATAAGCATCAACAATGATTTAAATCATCATAGCCAACATTGTCAAAATAGAAAGGCCTTGACTAAAAAGTTATATATCTCCATTAGATCATAGCACAATGTTGGGAGGCATAAATTTGGACACCACCGCCTCTTTAGGCACTCACCGCACTAGGATGTTCATCAGGCATATCTTCACATGATTATTTCCTAATCCACTGTCATAATATTTGACACCAGGAAATGTTGATCCTCATGACTATTCTTATCTTGGATTAATGACTTATGGCGGTTAGTCCTAGTCAAAGCACAAATTCTCAAAGAATACTAGTCCCAGATGTTTATCTAATCCACCATCCTCCCTATTGCTGTCTTTAGTAGGCTTATGACTATTAGTCTCAGCCATAGTAAATGACAAATGGATAATATGGCGTCAATTCTCACTCCCTCTCAACCAAGGAGACATCCAAAAACATAAGCGTTTCTCAAGAATACCCATCATTTTCATTGGGAATAACGTCATTAATTTGTTTTCATCGCATGACGCCTTTATGATTAAGCATTCATAGGTTTGTGGCAAAATATTTCCCCCTTTTTTCATTTGTGATGAAATAAAATCAAAAAGTGAAAGCCAAAATCATTAAATATACATTATAATAATTTATCTAAGTCTAAACTCTAAGGTTAAAGTGAAAATTTATGTAAATATTATATCTATGAGTTGTTTAAAACTTATGAAAACCTTATTCCCTAAGTCTTATATATATATATTAAAAAAAAAAAAAAAAAAAAAAAAAAAAAAAAAAAAACAAACAAACAAACAAACAAACAAACAAAACAAACAAACAAAAACAAAAAACAAAAAACAAAAAAACAAAAAACAAAAAACAAAAAAACAAAAATCAAAAGAAAGAAAAATAAGGCCCAACGAATGGTAACTCATGTATTCACGCCCTCTTTGGAAAACATATGAATATATACACTCCTATTCACACTTGATCACATGTTTGTGATGGTTAAATCATGAAGTCCTCTTTTCCCCTTTCATTCTCACTTCATCATTTAAGCACCTAATTGAGGATCTAGGGAATTTTTCTTGCCTAAGGGTTTCATGTCTACCCTTGGTTTACTTATGTCACACTACAGTCAATCATGTGATGGAGTGAAATACTTAAGTTTGTGGAGTTATTAGAATAGTTTATTAAGTTAGTCACCACACACACATGTATTGCATATCATTGATCCACATGTGTGGGTTGGAGACTCATTTCTTGAGAAATTTAATGGATGCTACTTTAGGGCCTTGATGGTATATCTTACAAAATCTCTTGGTAAACATTGTGATTCATCCTTTCTGTTCCTCGAGACACTTGATAATATTGAAGTCACTCCCAATAATCCATGGAGATGGGGAGTATAAATTACTTGTGTTGGAAATAGAGTTGAGAAATAGAGGTTTTACATTTGCGATATTTGATTCATAGACATTGGATACATGGTAGTAGTCCTCGATGTCAATTAACTAAAATTATATTGTCATAATGTGAAAAGAGGTAAACATATTGGTAACCTTGATGTCTTGAACATTCTAAATACTAGCCATTCCACCCAAATATATCTAATCATCGATCACTACTACTTGGAAATTCCTCCCCCATTTTCTAAATGTATGAGGTAGAACCTCACTTAATATTTTTATTTCTTATATCAACATTATTGATGGGTGCTTTGCGGTACCATTTTTCTTTAGGATAATTTTGTTTTCCTTTACTATTGAGGTCCCTCATGTTCCATGAGACTATTTTCATGGAGAATTTACATAGAAAGGAAGTATAATGTGACTAAAAAAAAATGTTCCAAGATTTAAGTTATTGGAAAATGCCATTTCGTGACTCCTATATTTCCTTAACCTGAGACTAAATGGTGAACTTGATAGCCTTAAGGGAAATTAACCAATGAAAATCTCAAAAATAGGTGACTTTTGACTTTATCACATACAAGTTAATATACTAAAAAAAACATCCATAAAAATTTCATGAATCAATGAATCTTTAAAAAAAATATCCAAAACAATTTCATCAAACAGTGAAGCATTACATTATAAATTACAGTCTATAAACCTTTTGGTAACTTTTTGCTAAACCGTGTTCAAAACCAACATATTTAATATTAATATTTAACAATAATATGGAAAATAACACATTTTCATAAATTAAATAACATGTTATAAATCCTAAGAATTTCACTAACATAAAACTAAAAAGCACGCAACTAATGGGAGTGGCCACTGAAGGCCACCATAAGACAATTAATCTATTAAGACAAGGAGTAATGGGGAAAGAAATCTACAAAGGTCAAAGGCAAACCTATTTCAACTTTATTGTTTTATTAGGTGCAAGTTGAACATCTAAAGATATAATGAAGAGAAGAATTAATTTTATTGCATTAAGAAAACCCAAGAACATTCTATAACTTAGCAAGGAAGAGATGTATAATACCCATCTCAGCGACACAATGCATGGCATTAAGTTACTTTTTTTATATATAATTTAAACTTATATCATAAAATCACAAATTTAGCATGAATGGATGTTTAAAATCCATTTTTATAAAAAGAAAATATAATTTTGTTATAAAAAAAATAAATAAATAAATTAAAAATTAACTAAAACTGAATTATATTAAAAAAAAAAAAAGACCTAAACCTAAGCAAATACTCCTTTTTTTTTTTTTTTTGCTTTTTAAATTTAAAATGTCTTTTTGAAGTATTTTAAACACTTCCCTCCATCCTAAGAAGTAAAAATAATAATAGAAATAAGGACGAACCAAAAATATTCCTTTCCTTGGTAAGTGTTTCCGACTATTCATTCCACTCACTCGAGTTATTTCATAAAACAAAGATAAGTGTTATTTCACACTCTTTTGGCAAAGCCTATTGAGATTCTATTATGATATATCTATTCCTTGATGGAGTCCTTGATATATTGATCAAGTTTTGATTCCTTGGAGATTAATTAGAGCAAAGAAAACATGAGTACTCTTAATTCCTAGTTCAATGCCTCTAATGGTGGACACAAGGCAAGGGAGGGGTTGCTATTGTGGTCATAACTCCAAGTTCATTGTCTCTAATGGTGGATGAGGCAAGGGAGGCGGCTGTGGTCATGGTCGTGGTTGTGGAGTTTTCTATTTTACATTATATTTAGGGAGTTCAAAGCAATTTGAATGGAATCATTGTCGTCACTGGGTATAATGGATTAAGTGTGATAATGGATACAATGAAGTAATTATTTGTGAGCATTTGTTCTTGAACAAAAATAGGATCCATCTTACTATAGAGAAAAGTGCATGCATTAAAAACAACTCATTATTTCATGTGACATTCATATTGTATGCAACTTATTTTTCATTAAAAAAATTTACTTTTTCATGTGACATTCCTTTTTTGTTAAAATTTCTTCTATTTCTAAGCTGAATTACAATTGTAATTTGAAATAAAGCTTCCAGTAAATATTAATTTACCAATTCTGCATGGAAATCATAAGAAACATTCACAATATAATATGACAAACAAATGGGTACCTACTTCATATGGATTAAAAAATGCTTCTACTACTTAATGTGAATTACAAGTGTAATCTTAGTTGGATCTCCAATATATCTTAAGCCATATTTTCATTTTATTTTTAGTACTATTAAATGTTATTATGTCCTACCTCATTTTATTGCTAGCATTGTAATAAAAATATGCATTTTTCTATATAATTAGTACTAACATGTAATATTGTTTTTTTTCCAGAACGCTATAGGTAATGACCACAAAGATGATGATATAGACTATGTTTAGATTACATCATATATCAGAGATGATGATGATGAGGATGGCGATGGTATTGGTGATGATTATGTGGATGATATTATCAGGATGGTCAGGATGATGATCATGGAAATGATCATGAGGATGAGCTTGGCTATGATTTTCATGGTGCTAGATAGCCATGCATTATTTTTTATATTTAGTTGGATGTCTTAATATGGTAATCATACATTAGTTTATTTGAATAATGATAATGATACTATTGGTACTATCTTGTTACCTTGTGAATATGTTGAAAATTGTTTACAATTTTTTTATGAAGAATTATTGTGTATGATGAGATTCCTATTTTTTATGGATGTTGTGAATTTACCTTAGCATAATGATATCTATGAAACATTTATATTTGGTAATCTTAAATTGACTTTTAGTTGATTTGATTAAATATGATGATGATATTATCATTTTTATCTTGTTCTTTTATGTATATATTGAAATATCAACATTATTTTGATGGAGAATTATTGTGTATGATGATATTACTATCTTTTGATGGATGTTGGGAATTTACCTTAGAATAATGGTATTCATGAAATATTTTGATACGATAATCACACATTTGAATCTTAGTTGATTTGATTAAGGATGATGAGGATGTTATTAGTATTATCTTGCTACTTTATATATGTGTTGAAACCTGTCAATGCTTTTTCATGGAGAATGATTATGTATGATGACATTACTATTTTTGGATGTAATGTTGTGAATTTACCTTGGAATAATGATATATGCGATAAATGTTGATTTAGTAGTAATCTATGTATATTGAAAATTGTCAATAATTTTTTGATGGAGAATTGTTATATATGAGGATACTGCTATATTTTTTATGAATGTTGTCAATTACCCTTAAATTTGTTTACAAATACTAAGTTATGAATTTGAATTGTGATATATTCTTGAATGTGTTATACATGAAAATACCTACTTATCATCTTGGAGGAGAATACTATGTTGTTGGTTGAAATACCCCTTTCTCCTAAACTATATAAGTCTAAATACAAGTTATGTACCATGAGGACCATGGTATACTAGTCTATAACAAGTTGTCCCCTTCATCTAACTTTTGTTACCAAAATAATAACCACCTAAGAAAAAATTAAGAAACTAATAAAATAATGCCATGTAGACAATTTTTTAATATATCATTTTTATTATTCTTTTACCAAAATTACCCAAATAATTGTCACATTTATCAAAGTAACTGTAAATGTATTTTATATTTAAATTAATATATTAGCACAACATTTAATAAATTAAAAAAGTAAATTAAAAATTCAAAGGAAATTTAAATTTAAATTTAAATTACCGAAATAAGTGTCACTTTTATCAAAAATAACCGTCTACATGTATTTTATATTGAAATTAATTTATTAACACAAGATTTAAGAAAATTTAAATTTAAAAGGAAAATTTAAAATATAAATTTAAGATACTCAAATAAATGCACTTTTATCAAAATAACCATATATTTATATTTTATATTTAAATTAATTTATCAATAGAAGATTTAATAAAATTTAAATTAAGAAAGTAAATTTAAAATTTAAATTAAATTTAGGATTTAGGATTTTATATTTAAATTTTTTTATTTAACACGCCATGATGTACCTTCATTAAAAATATTCTAGATATTCTAACTTTTATAGATTAAGATATTAATTTTATTTTTAATATTTAATATAGTTTTGGGTCACTTGGGTAGATAAATTAGGTAAGTTATATTCTTAAAAAAAAAAAAATCCACTGCATAATCACATCTATATGTCTTTTAAATTTTAAAGGATTTTGGTTGGCTTACACATTATGACATGGAAATTCAATGTTAACATTTTAAAATGAAAATTCCTCTAATGCGAAGGAAAAGATCTTGAGTTAACTAGAATTTGACACTCTTGTTCACTTTTGGAAACTCATATGGTGGAATGTGATCTCTTGATCCTCATCTTTAGATTTTTCCTAAAAAATAAAAGCATACAAAAGTGGGAAAGAGATATAAAGCACGGGGAAGCTTTTTCCTAAGCACAAAAGCATCTAAAAAGTGGAAAATGCCATTTTTATATGAGGAAACATTATTCACCCAAAAGCTTTTGCCAAAATTGAAATAATGAGGAATTTGGGAAATCTTCATAGCCTTCACTTTCCTATATATTGGAGGCTTGACCATTGAGGAAATGAAGGGAATTCATGTATTTTCACGCTGCTGAAATCTATATTGAGAGGGAGAGTTTTGGAGCTAGGAGTTGTTCATTCTTTACTTGTCCTATTTAACTAATGAATGTATGGGATTTTGGTTTATATTTATTTATTCAGTAATATTTATGTGTTTATGATAGTTTCAATTATCAAGATATTATGTTGTGAAGTTTTCTTTGTTCTCTCTCTTGTGTGTAGGACCAAGATTTGGAGCTATCTAGGAGCGCTTCCCAGCTACACTAAAAACTCCAACAAGATCTACATGCGAGGACTCACATGAATTCATTCTTATTTTCTTAATCTATGCTCTACATCTTGATCTACTAAGAATCCTGAGCCCTAGAACAACCTTCCTCTTAATCAGTCTATCTTAGGTTTCTAGGATAAACTAAGAGGGTTTTATGTTCATATAACTAAGCATTAAATCCTATAGCAAAATGATATTTAGAAACTATAATACATTTCACTATGTAATAAAATTAGTAAAATGGAAGTAAAAGTAAAACTCTAAACAAGAAGCCAAAAGTGGATGTAACCATCGATGCAAAATTGGGAGTAGAATTGGCTGTTAAACTAGCCATTAAAACAAGATGCAAACAATGAGACAAAAAGGGTTTTAAAGTAGAATTAAAAAAGGGTGTAAAACGAAACACAAAGAAGGGAACAAAATAGGGCATACAAAAAGATACCAAATTGGGCGCAAACAAAGATGTAAAAATGGACACCAAAATGAGGATGCAAAATATGGTGTAAACTTAGGATGAAAAATTGGGTGCAAAAAGGATGTAAGAAAAGACACAAAACAAGAAGAAAAATGGGACTAAAAAAGGGTGAAACTAAGGATGCCAAAAATGATGCATAACTAGATGAAAATTTAGACTAAAATCTAGGTGCAAAATGAGATGCAAATGTGGACACAAAATGTGGCATAAAAAAGGATGCAAATTTGGATTCCAAAAAGGATGCAAAATTAGACACCAAAAAGGATGCAAAATTGGACATAAAAAATGGTGAAAATTTGGACATAAAGTAGAAAAAATGGTGTGCAAATGGTCATAAAATGGCTCAAATTTGGATGCAACATTGGATGCAAAGTGAGGTGCAACAAATGATTCAAAACTTGGTGCAAAAACAAATGCAAACGTAGATGAAAAAAATGGCTCAAAATTGAATGTAATAGTAGACACAAAATGGAATTCAAAGGTGGATGCAACACATGGTCCAACATAGGGTGAAAATTTAGATGCTCAAAAGGGTGCAAAATTGGATGCAAGAAATGTTGTTAAAAATGATGTTAAATTGGATGCAAAAAATGATGCAAAATTAGGTGCAAAATAGGATGCAAAAAAGGGAGACAAATGAAACGAAAAAATGGTGCAAAAATGGATGAAAATTTTGGCACTAAATCAGGTTCAACATATAGTGCAAAATTAGATGCAAAAAATGGTGTAAAAAAGGGTAGAAAAATTGATGCAAAAATAGATGCAAAAATAAGTACAAAATTAGAAGCAAAAAATGGCATAAGACTAGATGCAAAAATTGGCACAAACTTGATGCAAAAAATGCACTAAATCAGATGCAAAAGATGTTGTAAAACTCGATGCAAATTATGACACAAAAATAGAAGCAAAGAATGGCACAAAACAGGAAGCAAAAAATGATGCAAAAATAGATGCAAAAAAGGGTACAAAACTAGAAGCAAAACCTGTTGTAAAACCAAATGCAAATCTTGGTGCAAAATATGATGTAAAATTTGGTGCAAAAAAGGACGCTTTAAAAATTGTACAATAGAGCCAGATTTAGCACCAAGCTGATCATCCCAATGGAGAGAAAAATAGACTAAAATTTGGTGCTAAATCTGGCGTAAATTGCCTGTTTTGTTGTAGTGGGAATAAGGATAGATCTTCCCATTTTAAATATTTTAGCTTGGTATCCTTCAATATCTTTAGCTTTCCCATTAAGGAGATTATTAATCCCAAACTCAACATCTTCCAGAGAAAATATATCTTCCCTAATAGGAGCATTTAAAATGGTGCCCATGGTGTCTCGAGAGTCATACAACTTCTTAAGATATTTATCCCAAATTTCTAAGGGGATAGAATGATTATCTTTAGTTTTAAGAACAAGCACATTCTGCCAAAACTTTCTAGGCGCAACTTTAGAAAGGTGGAGAATATACTCTTGTCTCTTATTAATATATGACCTCTTCTTCCTCTTAATGAAAGCTTTATATATACTTACATTCTAGAGCTTAATGATTTCATTAGGGGCGTCTCTAATTGCTTTCTTGGCAATTTTATAGTCTTTGTCATACCAAGGGTTGGAATCTCTATTATTCTGCTTATATGATGTCTCATTAGAGAACTTGCTAATGGTAGTGGAAAGGGTAGTAGTAAAATGGTAGTAAATTTGATCAATGTTGTTATTATAAGTCAAGGAGCCTAAGTCTCTTTCTAAATCCCTTAAGAAAAGGTCGGAATTACTTCTATCAAAGCGAATGTGTCTTTTCACTGGTCTCCTGCATGTGTGTGGTATGTATAACAAGATTGAGGGATAAATACAAAGGTTTGTGGTCAAAGTCAGGCTCATGCTCGTTAAGTAGCTCAATGTTTGTAATATGGTTGAGGACATGGGTGTCAGAAATTGCATAATCCACGACGTTGCTACCCAACCCATGGAAATAGGTCATCTCACGAGAGAGAGGCCACTTGTTAATGCCATTACAAATGATTAGGTCCTGGGAACTACAGAGTTTGAGGAACTCAGTGCCGAATAAGTTCTCGATTATGTCTTCAAAGTTTCTCTAGAATCTATTAGCTAAGTTACCTTCCTCATCAAGCCACAAGGGGTTGGGGTCAAAGTTGTTACTTAACATAATATCTTGGTTAGTAGAAGTTCGAGCATTAAAGTCCCCAATAAAAAGGATATTATCTTCATTCCTTATGTTATAGATGTCATTTTCTAAGGTATTGAAAGGACAATTCTTATTCAGGTTGTTTTTCTTATAGGATGTAGAGTTGATAGGGGAAAAATAGAAGATTGTAAGAAAGATCCTATTGGTTGTAGAATCAGAGATGTCAATCCAAATGTACTGATTGAAGGGGCCAGCTTTAAGAAGTCAGATGTGAGAGGAAACAATGTTCCTAATATAACAGACTATACCACCAAAACCTCTCCTAGAGGATTTCTTTTTCCAAGTTGACCAAAGAGTGAATTCGTCAAGGTGAGGGTGTAGAAATTTTGAATAATTTAACACATATTCAACAGAGATTATCCTGATCATGTACTATTGCGGAAAACATACACAATACATAAGCTCCTCTACATTGATCATCAATATAGCAACATCAATAACAATAAAACATCAAGAGC
>APFE031565293.1:1853-42066 GCA_000404065.3 Pinus taeda
ATACTTGGACTGGGAAAGGGAAATGCCCTCCTTGGATTGCAAGACTTGAAGACCGAGAAATAGTGTAAGTGTCCTAAGTCTGTCATTTCAAATTTCTTTTTAAGGCTGGACTTCACATGGTTTATAAGGTTGGGATCACTACCAGTAAGAATAAGATCATCAACATAAAGAACAAGGATGATAACAGAGTTGCCCACTTTCTTGGTGTAGACAGTATTGTCAGAATAACACCTAGAAAAGCCAGATTCTAAAAGAAAGCTATCCATTTTGGCATACCAAGCCCGAGGAGCTTGCTTGAGACCATAAAGAGATTTCTTAAGTCGACATACAAGGCTGGAGTTTTTTTGGATGAAGCCAATGGGTTGTTCCATATAGATTTCTTCATGCAAGTCCCCATGCAAGAAGGCAGATTTAACATCCATCTGATGGACTTCCCATTTTAAGGAGGCAGCAAGGGAAAGAACAAGGCGGATAGAGTTCATTTTGGCAACAGGGGAGAAGGTGTCAGTGTAGTCAATGCCTTCAGCCTGTGAAAAGCCCTTAGCAACAAGACGAGCTTTATGTTTATCAACTTTCCCATCTGGTCCATACTTGGTTCTGTAAACCCATTTACATCTAACAAGTTTGCGTCCCTTTGGTAGAGGAACAAGATCCCATGTATCATTTGCCAACAATGGATGATATTCTTCATTCATAGCTGCTTCCCAATGTGGATGGCCTGAAGCTTCTGCAAAAGTGTCAGGATCATGATTTACTGGAGCTTGAGCCAGTAAAGAAGAGGCTCTTTCAAACTGAGAATGTGTACGTCGCTGATCTGTAGGATCACAGGCAAGATCACCTGCTGCATCCCGAGTAGCACGGACCCATCTTGGAAGTTGAGGATCCTGAGAAGGTGGGGGAGGATTGTCATCCTCACTTTCATCATCTGAAGAAGAAATGTTTCAAAAGTAGAAGAGATAGGAAGAGGTGGCACATCCACCGGACTAGGCTCGCAGGCCGATTTATTTTCATCAAATTTTACATCTCTTCTAATGATAACATTTTTTGGACTTAAATGGAATAAGTTTATAACCTTTTACATCTTCAGAATATCCAACAAAAGTACATTTCTCACTCTTAGGTTCTAAAGCTTTATGCTTTTCATCTGGAATATGGGCCCATGCTTCACTTCCAAAAACACGAAAGTGACTTGCATCTGGTTTAATGGAACTCCAAGCTTCTTCTGGAGTGATATTCTTTAGAACCTTAGTAGGAGTGCGATTTATTATATAATTTGCACAATTAATTGCTTCGGCCCAAAAACTAAGGCTGAGTCCTTTAGATTGCAGCATACAATTAGCCATTTCCTTTAAGGTGCGATTTTTCCTTTCAGCTACACCATTTTGTTGTGGAGTGTATGGAACAGTGTGTTGCATTTGAATTCCATTTTCGGTGCAAAAGTTGATGAAGGTGTTTCTAACATATTCTCCACCATTATCAGTTCTTAGCTTAAGAATTTGATGTCCAGATTGTTTTTCAACAAAGGCTTTGAAGGCCAAAAATGTGTTAAATACTTCGCTCTTGAGTTTTAAGAAGTATACCCAAGTGCGTCTGGAGAAATCATCAATGAAAGTTAAGAAATACTTGCAGCCAGAGAATGAAGCAACGGGAAGTGGACCACATAAATCACTGTGCACAAGCTGTAAAGGGGATGAGGCGTTCCAAGAGGCACATTTTTCAAAACTGTCTCGATGATGTTTTCCGAGTACACATCCGGAACAAACACCATCTCTGCAAGATACCATAGGAAGACCTGTCACCATATTTTCTTTACATAGATGCTGAAGGGAGCGATATTTTAAGTGACCAAATCGCTCATGCCAAAGTTTGCTCACTTCATCATTATGAGCAACAAATACTGAGGGAAGATTTGATGACCCAAAGTTGTGAAACTTATACAACCTTGTGAATCATCAGCAATACCAGTAGCTAGAATCTGTTTAGGATCTCTTAGATCCTTGATTACAACATCATGAGGTGAAAATTCAACAATTTTACCTTCACCTGAATGAGTAATCTGATATACAGATAGAAGGTTGCTGGATAAGGTTGGAACACATAATACATCATTAAACTGACCATTGTCTAGATGAACAGTTCCAGTCCCTACAACATTAAGAGATCTATCATCACCAACATATATATTTTTGTTGTTACAATCATGTAAAGAAGAAAACATGGCTTTGTTTTTGGCCATGTGATAAGAGGCTCCAGAATCAATGAGCCACTCATGAGAATGAGAAGAAAAAGATACATTTAATGCATAACCAGACTGAGATGATTGACAACGACATGCAGAAAGTGCCATTCCTGAAGATGAAGTTGAAGTAGAAGTAGAAGAATGCTTCACATGGATGTTATGTTTCTTCATTGCGGCTTCCAAGGCTTCCATCTTCTTAAAGCATTTAGATTCTAAGTGGCCATCTCGAATACAAAAGTTACAATGTCTATCAGTCTTCTTCCATTTGTTTTTATTGGTCTTATCATTTTGCTGAAATGATCTTTCATTTTGAGACTGAGTTTGCTTAGGACCCTTGTTTGGTTTAGGACCATTTTTTTTAGGATATGACTTCTTAGGATTCTTTAAATTTGGTTGCTGCTGGGCGGCTAACGCTTTCTTGGAAGAGTTTCCAAGATTAAGAAGACCAAGGTGTAAGAGTTTTTCTTGTTCTCTTATTAAAGAATCTCAAAAAGAGTCAAAGGAAGGGGCCTTGTAGTCTTTTCCTTGACAAATGAAAGCTTCCCTTGTAGAATGGAAGGTGGAAACAAATACAGAGTAGGCTGGTCCCAACTTAGTAAGGATGGAATAAATAAGGTTACTATCTTCTTTCTTAACCTTAACACCTTCCAAGAGATATCTAAGGGTCTTGAATTTGGACAAGAAATCTTTAATGCAAGAAAAATTATTAGGATCCAATGTAAGCAACTCATTTTCAAGTTGATGGGCTCTAATTTCATTTTTAATCCAAAAAACTTTAGTGATTTGTTCCAATGCTTCATGAGGAGTATCAAGTTCTGCAATATGGAATCTAAGATCAGGAGAAATAGACATCCCTATCAAACCACGTGCTTGATCTTGTCTATTTTCCCATTTTGCAACCTTGTCTTCATCTTTTGGTTTTTTCTCTTGGCCCGTGGCTATTCTGTAGAGACCTTTACTTCTAAGTAAATCTTCCATGTAGGATACCCATTGGAAGTAGTTAGTGCTGTCAAGAATGACTTGGCATGGACTTTCCATTTTAAAAAACCTGAAGCTGAAGATGCTGAAAGTAAGTGTTCCAATGGATAGATCTCGAAAAATTAGGCTGTTTAAAAAAAAACAGCTCTGAAAAAGGCTTTCGAATGAAGAAGTTATGGCTTTTTAAAAAAAAATTGTTGAAGTTGCCGGCAAAGTGCGCGAATGTGCGGGAATGAAAAAAAACGCCCCCACAAATGGAGATTTGAACCCAAGACCTCTACTCTCTTAACACAAAACACAAAACACAAAACCCAAGACGGACATGCAAAGAAAAACGAACCTTATGGCTCGAAGTTAGCTTTACCCAAAAAACTAAATATTTAAAAAAAAATTGTCAAAGTTAGCTTTAGCCGAAAAACTAAATATTTTTCTCAATGTTTCTGATTTTCCGAGATCACATTAAGGTGCAGGGAAAAGAGCATACGCATGAGAAAAAAAATCCTTCCTTTCTGTTTCTGATTTGCCCAGATCACACAGAGTCGCAGGGAAAAGAGCATACGCAGAAACGAAAGGTATAGATCCGGTTAAAAAAAAACTAAATAAACCGAAACAGAAATAAGCAGAGAGAAAATAACAGTAAACTGGAAATAAAGACTGTATACCTCCATATCTTAAAAATGACGCAGATAGGGCTACCGGAAACCTTTTCGCGTGAAACGAAAGGGGTTCCTCACTGGAACAGATGTTCCGAACAGAACAGAGCAGTCCTCTCGACCCGAAAGCAGTCAGAAACAGTAGATCTAGGAAACGACAGCCGCATGCAATTCTACTGGCTTCAGATTTGGATCACCAACGGACGCGGCCCTCAAATAGCTCTGATACCATGTAGGAATTTACAGGTAAGTTCCTCAGACAGAACACCAAAAGGACACCGCTCACAAATAGATCACAGATCAATACACCAGTATTTTGACGTGGTTAAAACCCTCAGAGAGGAAACAGTCCACGGCCTGCGCCAACGTGGCTACTACAGGCAATTTATTAATAAAAGAATGAAAATTTACATAAGCTTCTCTCATACACGGTTAACCTACAAATGACCCTCCATGCGCTTTAAATAGAATTCATGGACCAATCGGGTGTCAAGCCACGGATCAAGTGTCGGTAATACCGAGGAGAGAATGAACTGTCAGATCACCATATATCGTGACCGTCGGATTGTAAGTTACAAAATGTACAATGGTAAAGAAACACACTTTACCTAACTCTATACCTAACTCTATACTAGACCAAGTTGAACTTAACTATTTCTTATGTGTCGGAATATCCTAACAAGTTCAGGCTCTCGGAATGAAGGAATAAGAGATATACATAGGTTCCTCTTAACCAAGCCGTGTATACACGCAAGATAGCCTATCAAAAGGTGTGTAAGCGTATGCATGCACTTTCACACAGGGAAAAACACGTACATGTGGGAAAACTTTTTTTTGGTCCATGATTTTTGGTCCTTGGTATTTGGACCCATGGTTTTGGACCATGGTATCTCGTCCGAAGTGTTGAACCTAGGTATTTGGACCCAGGTATTCGCTCTAAGTGGTTTTGGACCATGGTATTGGGTAAGGCCTAAGACTATAAAAGGGGAAGGAGATCATTAGGCAAGGGCATGCACTCCTGAATTGAATATCTTATGAAGAGCAAGATCTAGAATACTGGTCGTTGGGTTATGGTGCATAGCTGGATCTGAACCAAGGAGGAACCTGAGCGCTAGAATAAGGATAAGTTCTATTGATGGGTCAAGATCTTAAGGCTTGAATAGTAGTATCTTTATGTGATTTTGATCTGATTATTTGGCCCATGACTTGATCTATAAATCTGATAATCTAGGTATAACTGATGTCTAAATAATTGAAAAGGGTAAATTATCTTTATAAATTTGTAAGCAGGTTCGGCACAGCAGAGGAACGTATACACGCTGGTTTGGTAATTCAAAACAACGTATACACTGGTTTGCCTTTATACAAAAGCGTATGCACGCATTTTCTTCATCTTGAAGTAGCATACGTCTCATAAAATATGTTTTAGCTAATTCTGTTTATTGTTGCAGTATTCTGGGTTCAGAATTGATGTCTCGTTACTGTTATTGTATTTTGGTTACAGCATTTAGAGGAGTGATTATTTGATTCAGTTTTGGTTGGTGCAAAGGAGATTGATTGATGCAGATATACTTGATGTTTGATTGATGAATCCAATCTGAAAATTTATGAAACGTGGTCCCTGGAAAAAAAGAGAAGATTGTAGCCTTCTGTAGGTCAGCACCTACGTACTAGTACATTAGCTAGTACAAGAGATAAGGGGGTTGTAGCTTCCTTCCAGGGGAAGTTGGAGAACGAGAAAAGGTTGTAGCCTTCTGCGGGTAGAAGCCTGTGTACTGGTATAAGACTGCACCAGTACAAAAATATTGTAAAAATAAGTTTCTTATTAACAAGAAGATAGAGATACATTGCAGTAGGTGGTTTTCACCCACATTGGGTTTCCACCTTATATCTTGTGTTCATGTGTGTGATGATCTGTTCTGTTTACTGCACCTATTTATTGTTCTTATGGTTAATGAAGTTCTGATGCACTGATGAAAGATCAACAGTTAATGAATTAACTTAAATCTTAAGTTTACTGGATATACACTAGTTGCATTAGACACAGTTGCGTGTATACGCGGGTTCCCCCTCTCAGTATTATTCCCAACAACTATTAGTAAATAGAGTGGTTTCATATTTCATATTATTTTATGTTCCGTGTTTTTGGTTCCATGCACTGTATTTTAATTATGGTAAATGGTAAAAAAATTATTTAAATGTTTTTACTGTGAACGCATGATATTTCTAGTTATTTTGATTATGTCACGAGCGTTTCAAAATTATTGTAATTTTTTTTATTAAAATCCTGTGCCTGAATATTACAATTAAGGGAGGATAATGCTCCAAGCAAGATTAGAAGGAAATTGGAAGTCCAAGAGAAAATGATATGAAGGTAGAGGACTGCAACTAGAGTTTTAAAATTGTGTTATATTAAGCAAAATAACTCTATATTGATTTTTAAGTTTGTTTAATTTATAAACAAATGTATATAATTCTTTAAAATTTATGCTAGCCTCGAGGGTTAGCCCAATTGGTTGAGTTTCTATTGCTAAAGTGCTTTTCCATTGGGAGGTCACGTGTTTAATTCTCCTCGATGCGTTCGGGGTTAGGCTTGGATTAGTTTGGCCAGGGGGGTGTGGTCCCTTCGGGTTGACCTACCTTGAACTTCCAAGGAAAAAAATTCTTGAAAGTTTATGTTACTTCAATAATATCCTTTTTGTAGTGATAAATAACACATATTTACATTATTACTCCCTCTCCCTCTCTCTCTCTCTCGCTCTCTCTCTCCCCCTTAGGGCCAAGAAAATGAAGGCCTTCATTTTCCATTGGAGAGCTACCAAATTGAGGTATTACTTCCTCTTAACCCTGGTATGCCTATGGTCAGGAACCCAAGTTAACATGTCCTCCATCAATTCCGAATCTGAAAGTGATTTGTCTCTCGATGCCTACTTTTGTCTCATTCTTGTGGATTTATCTACATGTTTCTGATGGGACAACATTGAAAAATGTGGCATCCGAATTGTGGGCAAAAAATGACCACCATGTTTCCCTAATAGGGCATGTCCATCACCTCCCCTTTTTCTCCTCCCCCTTTGTCTTAGCACCATGGAAAAATAAATACCAAATTCCCATAACTTTCTACGTGAGCCTCTACCTGCAAAGGGATCAAATACTATACTAGATCCAAAAATGACGCAACCAAGAAAAAAAAAATCTAGGTCGTCATAATACCCCCTAATAATTGCACCTGAATCAAGACTCGACCCTGAAATTGATAGAGAAGGAGCTATTATCTCATCCATAGACTCAAACCCATTAACCATTGAACCTCCAAATATTCAAGCCAGGACCAAGACTTTGTCGTATCTCAATGGACGCAACCACACCAGTGCTTCACAACCCCCAATTTTAAACACCCATACCAAACCAAACCAGACCCGACAAAGCACTAGGGGATAAATTCAATCGACATTTAAAATTCTAGACTTATACCTAGGGCCCAAACCCCTCACTGGAACTCGAGAGAAGTTATACTCAAGAGCTCAAACTAATACCCCCTCCCCCCAAAGAGCTACATAAAACTAGAGACTTACAACCTAAATATTCTAGACCAACCACAACTACATCCCAAAAGACAAAAGGCAAGATAAAATTATATTTCACTTGAGAATTTGCTTCCTATATTTGGTTGAGCATCCCACTCAACCCTCGAGTAGAGAGAGCCTCTCACGTCCCCGCAGGAACTCAAACCTAGAATTCAATTCCTTTCAACTTGATCACATCAACATTTACGCTACCCAAATTATTAGCGACATAGCCTCCCCACTAGTTGACGAGGTTTAAACACCCAAATGGAAGCCCAATGCAAAACCAAGAGGTCGAGGCCCGATCCTCAACACACCAAATAAACATTCAATCACCAACTATTAGTTGCATGCATGTGCATACGAAGGGAGACTGCAAACTACCTTCATAAATGCCTAATAAAACTATAGAGTGGTAGACTCAACCTCCATTGCCTCCATTAAATGCCCATTATCACCCCATCAATGATACATTATTAATATTTAAATAAAATTAAATCTTCACATTAAAATTGTTTAGATCTAAAATTACATTTCATCATAAAATATATATTTTTTCAATTTTCATTACTTATTACTATTTTAAATAATTACTATTAAAATGAATAATAAATAAATAAAAAAACCATCAATTTATTTACAATTTCTTTTTTCAAATGAAAAATAGCAATATACAACATACTATCTAAATGGAAACCATTTTCTGGAAACCACTATCTTCTTGATTTGTTTTTTAAAGAATAAAATGACATGATTATATTAATTATCAATTGATATGTAAATAATATTGATAATTTTCTATAATTTTTAATATAATAATATATTTGAAAAAAAAAACAATTGTAAAATGATACTCTACACAAAAGAATTATTCTATTATTATTTTTAATTTTTTACTATATGTAAAAAAATATTCTACAATTTATTTAGATTTTAAATTTTTTCTTTTAATTATTATCATATGATTTATTTACATAGATCACTCTTCCTTTATATTGAATGATATTTAAAAAATATATATTATTTAAATTTTAAATTTTGCTTTTAATTCTTTATTCTATCATTTATTTACATAGATAACTCTCCTTTACTCTATCACTTATTTACATAGATAAATGTTCTTTATATTGATGTTATTATAGTCATTTTATTAAATTTCAATATTTTATTAAGATTGAAGATTTGATATTTAAAAAGTAAATACAAATTTATCATATTTTAACAGTAATGCATGGCGAAAAAAACAAACACACAATATCATATAACTTTGATTTACTTTTATATATATATTTAGAATTCACCTGTGATTTTTACCTTACCTTGAGTTTTTCATTTATTTTTTTACATTATCAAAACTACAACTATTTATCATTGTAATCATTCACATTTCACCTTAATCACTTCAGAATTATCCAATAAAGTCTTCAAACTTTCAAACATGGATGAAGTCACTAAGGGGATGTGGAAGACTGCAAGCCCTTATTACATCCACTACAGGTTGCACAACTTGTGTTAGTGCTTTTCATTTATCTTCAATGACAGGTAAGCATCCATTTAATCGTTGTTCGAGCTAATCTTGTGATACATGTAGGCAACAAATATTTGGCTTGCTATCTGGTGCATTCCTTCACCATACATAACCATGTTATGGCATTCGGATGATGTGCGAATTTTTAGAGTATGGTGTGACATTTGGTAAGGATGGTCATATATATTATGGAGAAAGGGTCTCTCTATTTTTCGGTGGTGCATTCCTTCACCATGCATAACCATGTTATGGCATTCGGATGATGTGCGAATTTTTAGAGTATGGTGTGACATTTGGTAAGGATGGTCATATATATTATGGAGAAAGGGTCTCTCTATTTTTCGGTAGTTCAAGCATTTTCTGGACAGCTTTGACTCTTAGATAATCCAGTTCTAATATAGGCATATATGAAGAAGATTATATATAAGTCAGTTTCAATGTCGTTTATGTATATATATCACAGAAGATTGTGTGTGCATATTGTATGAGGCAGTCAATACTTAAACATTAGAATTGTACTTTCTCTTAAGAATAACTAGAGAAACATATGTAAAATTGTTCCTTTGTATTTTTAAGCTAGATTATTTTAAACGTTGGTCATGTGTCAAAGAAATGATAATGAACAATATTGACATTTTAAATATATAAAAGAGATATGCTGAGGGAGAGACACACCCAAAGAATATATATATATAAGAGAGATTATATATTTAAATTGATTTGAATATTTTGAATATTTTTATTTAATATAAATTTTGATTATTATATAAATTATATAATTAAAAAAATAATTTTTGTTTTTTTATTTTGTACTTTTTATTATATAATATTAATGATCCCGATTAGTCATTTCTTGTAAATTTTGGGGAAACCTTTAGTCATTTCGGGGATTCATACCTAAGCTCCCTGTTAGAGTCGGTCAAGTTATCCCTCCGTCAGAGATCAAAGCTCTTTTGCATTTCATGTTTAGGTGCCCCATCAATTTTGATCAGTTACATTTCGTTAGGCATGCCATAACTCCGATGGAGCGGTTTGTGTCACTCATTCCCCTCTTGCTTGGCACTGCTGGTTCAGGTCTATTCATTAAAATAAGTTTTCAAAGGTCATTTACAATCATGTTTTAAATTTTGAGGTCTTAGGTCTAGGGTTGAGTCGATTTTGTCTTGAAAAGTCTTAGAAGACCAGCAGGCCAGAGGGATGTCTTTGATAGATCATCATTTCAATAATTTTCATCATTGTACAGCTGAATTAGGACTTCTCTTCAAAACTCAGTTTTGAAGATAAGCCGCCACCTCTTTTTTGTAAAAATTGTAAAAATTTTCAGTTCTTCAATTGTTCAAATGCAGCCTTGGTCTCCTTTGCCAGAGCATATCACGGCTATCCCTGCAAACAAGAATCAACAAATAACTTTAGTCCAAACCTCAGAAAAGCATGAGAAACTCAAAAAGCATCATTGTATTAAAAGACCAAAAGTGAAAGTGCCCAAACTTTACAAAGTGGGTTTTTGGAAGTCAATTTATTCAAATTAGATATTTTGGTTGTATATAAGGTGAAAACAAGTCTTTTTGTTCATCACACATCAGAGCAAGAGCGTGTTCAAGATTGGAGGGCGAAAAACCAAGTTACAAACCCTTGAGGCAGAGTTGAAGGTGCGCGCTACGCATTGAACCTGTGCGCTACGCACCCATTCCAGCATTAAGTTTATGTGCCTAAAACGTGTCAAATCGCCTCCGAAGCTGCAAGTAGGTGTTTCTTTGCTTCAATCAATCAAGTTGAATATTGTCTAATGTATGTTTAAAGAGTGAAAGTGGTGTTTTGGGTATAAGAAAACAAATCAAACCCTAGGTCCTTATCAAAATCTTTGTAAAGGGTATTAAAACTTTGTATAGGGTATTTAAAGGCATGTGAGTAATTGATGAAGATTTTTCTCCCTTTCCTTAGTAAAATATAGCTCCTTGCCCATTTGAAAACTTTGAGACAATAGCACTTCATACCAAAATATTTTTGTGACTGTTTTATGCCCAAATATACCAAACAAAATATCCATTATGGCATAACTCTTATGATGCTTCAGTTGGTTTTCTGAGGATGCACTGAAATTGGGATTTCATCATATCTACAACATACATATTGCAGTCTTCCTATTGCACCTATTTTGTTCTCAAAACCATGTCAGATACAGAGTCATATTATGAGCAGGAAAATGACAGTGATTCCACAACAGAGGGAAATGTGCCACAAAGGCCTCGCAGAGGTGGCAAAGGTGGTAAACATCTTAGGGAGGAGCCCACTTCTATGGTACAATTGCAGGCTTTCCCACTTGCCATGGATTGTTTTCGCCATCAGTCATGTTATCATTTTTGTGAGCTAATTTCACAATTTCAGCATCATCGTGAATTAGCTCACTTGTTTGTTCTCCATTTACATGATGGCCATGTAAACCTCGCTAGAGTTAATTTCATTTTGTCACCAGAGACTATTGCAGAGGCCACGGGGATTCCAAATATCGGGGAGCAATGGAATAAGCGTCAGCAGCTAGAGAAATCATATTATGAGCCATATATTAAACCAGGGTATATGAGGCACTTGAGCAGAGTTTTTCCTTTCCAGTACCTGAATGATCGGTTTGCACCTTTGATGAAACTCATCATTCAGTATTTCAGTTGTGAGGGCAGATTCTCTCATCTTTATGCATACCATGTCCGTTTGTTGATGCATTTTACAAGGGTGCGTTTGATGAACATCCCATACTTCATGTTTCGCAACATAGAGAGGATGGTGCCTTTAGTGCAAAGGAAGATCCCAGCACATCAGCATAGGAGCATATATCATTATGCATTGATCAAGATCGTGGTGATTCATCAGTTGGCATAGCAGGGCATTACATGGGAGGATTTTATTTCTTGTGACCTTTTCACACCGCCTCAGCCACCACCAGAGATAGTTCATGATGAGGGAGGGCCTTCACAGCAGCTTGACATTCCTAAGACCAAGCATGTCGATGCTCCAGCATATGTGACATATCAGCGAGGCCACAGGGCCTTATTTGCATCTGCACGACGAGTACTATCTCCACCCGGGGTGGAAGAGGTCTCATTGACATCATCAGCACAGCGAGTATTATCTCCACATCATGTGGAAGGGTTATCACCTCCGTCTTTAGCACAGGTACAGATCCAGGACAGGGGCAAGAGACCCATGGTTGATGAGGGTCCTTCAGGAGGTCAGGACACGGATATCATTGATGTTGATGCTAGCTCGCCTAACTGGGAGCTCAAGGAGATCATCCGAGAGCAAAGGGTCGAGAATGAGTCGCTGCAAAAGAAATTGCAGATGGCTAAGTGGGTGATCAACTATTTTGATCAGCGCAACAAATAGCTGGAAGATGAGCATGAACTCTATGAGCTGCGGAAAATCCGGGAAGACCGGGAATTGGCCTGAAGGAGACCCGGTGATTTGGCACCTATTGATCAAGAATCAATGCTCATCCGGGTAAACACTCATTTGGAGAAGTTGTTGGTGAAGGCAAATAGGGACAAGGACATGCTTCGTCACATGAAGACTCACTATTGGGCTCGCATGCATGTTTCCAAAGCGAGAATGAAGATCCTCAAGAGGCGTTTGAGAAAAGTGCAAAAGCAATGCAAAAGGCCTGACCCGCTTCGAGTTTTGTCCGAGGCTTCGTTAGTTGAGCATGATACATGATGGAGGGTCTTCACTCCGAATTTGGGAAAATTCGGAGAAAATTTTTTCGTTTCGAAATTTTTGGCTTGCAAAACAGGTTTTTGGGCTCAACGCGCTACCCTGAAGATTGGGAGGTCCAAATGACAAATGGCTTGTAGTTTTGGATTTGTCATGAAGAATTACACATGCTCAGCTATTTCCGAAGCATTTCATCGAGATCTGGATGGTCAAAAGTTCCAAAAACATCATGAAAACCACCTTGCTGCCACCTTTCGCCACAGCAAGAAGTACCTCTGGGAGAATTCAGTTTTGAGGGGGAAAATGAGCTCCAAATTGGACAATTCCACTTGGGCTGGAAAGTAGACATCCAGGGCTTTCCAATGTGCTATCAGGAGCTCAATTTATATGTCGGGAAGTGCCCCAAAAACAGGCTCAAATTTGCACTACGCATAGGGATCATGGGCGCTACGCATACAGTTTTTGGCCCAGTTTTTCACCTTCAGCTCAGGAATTCGGCTAGTTTTCACCAGTTTCACTCTTTGATGTAATTTTTGACCCAACATGATGTAATTTGATTTATGTAAGGTAAAATGGCACTTATCTACCTTCTTCTAGATGATTCATTCACAAATTAGCAAGAAATTAATGTAATGAATCAGTTTCCTTCTTTTTAGAGGCAGGTTGTTTGGTCATCTAGATTCTTGCTCCATGTTTAGAATTTGTTCAAACTGCTCCTAGAAGGAGGAGCTCGACCCCTAGAGGTTAGGGAATGAGGATAGCTTGGTCTATATATGTAAATTTTCATTTAGTAGGAGAAGTTGGACTCTTGGGAATAGATTGAGACTATATTGTATATATCTTATCTGCATTTTGGCAAAGGAAAGACTAGGGTTTTGCAGCACTATTTGGGATTCATGTGGCTTTATGTGTTGATGGTGTGTTTCTCTCGGTACTTGTAAGTTGTGTATGTGTACCAATTTCCTTATTTAATCTTATGTAATTAAACAAATGAAGTGTTAAGGTAGAATCCATGAACTCGCTATGCTCTGCCTTTAAATTTGTTTAATTTTCTATGTTTTCTTCAGTTTAAGGAGAATCCTTGGGACTTCCTTGCTCTCCTTAGCTCCTCACCAGTCTGATCTACCCATCTCACTTTCTTTAAGGCATCAAAACAATCGCCTATCTTTCCCAAGTAGACCTTTGCAAAAACTGTGCCTCATCCCCGCACCCAAATTTGCCTTTTTCTTGAATTCAAAAAAACATTTAAAAATCAATTCTAAACCCTTTATACTTAATACCTAGCCTAAAATTAGTCATCAATTCAGTCATCTCAACCTCGTTGATTATCTTTTGCCGAGATTGACCCGGAGAGAGCCCTCTCCTGTCCTCGTAGGGCTAGCTACGAGGCTGAGCGTGGTTTGATGTAGCCTTGAGTTTTACCTTATTTCAGCCTAAGGTAGATTTGAGCGCTAACACTCCCAATATTCCCACAATCCATAAACTCATGCAACATAAATTATTAAATATACAAAGCCAATGCTTTATTTTAACATCAATTCTTAAAATAGACTGAAAGTTATTTTTTTGTGCTCCTATGTCATTTAATCAATGGCAATGATAAGAAGATTGAGAAATCCTCAAGTTTTTCTTCTAAAGCAGATATTCATGGTGGTTTGCGGGTTTGCAAAGGCTTATAGGGAATGTAACATGGTCGTCCCACATTTACCGAAGCAACCGGCCATCGAGGGTAAATATGCGATGAGAGGCCATTATGATATGATTCGACCTCCTAACTCATGTTAAGGAAGTGGAACTGATAGAAACACACCATACAAACATTCAACATTAATATTAGGAACCTATGGAGCCAATCCAACCTTTCTGCCAACTCACCGCTAGGTCCCACTGATATTTTGGACCACTTAACCTCTGGATACTCTCATGCTATGGGCATGCTAATGTCCAGGGACCTTTGGACACTCTCACAAGCCTACAAGCTAGTGTCCAAGGACTATTATGCACAGTGTTGTGCAAGTGTGCTTGGGATTTAAGACACTCTTTTAAGCCTAGAGCCTAGGTCACTGCCTAGAATTGAATGACATCTTCAGAACATTAAAATAACATAGGAATGATAGTAGAAATGCGATCACTTGAATAAGACCTTGAATGGACCCCTACAATCCATGACACACATTTCATCAAACATATCACGAATATGTAATCTATAGGTGTAAATAACATATCTGAGCATAGGGGTCTCATACTTAGCTATGAATCACTAAGAAGCATTGATGCCTCAACACATCAACTATCATTTCATCTATTAGTTCATAGATACATTTTTCATTCATTTACCAATAAAAACATGATGAGAGGCATACATAGCTACTGTCATAAAACATATGTATAACCGACATAATAGCAAAAAAAATATTAATGAAATCAAAGCCATATAAACCACATATAACCTGTATAATACTCAAATAATTACAAGGAGAAATAACCTCATATTGATGATGCAAAATCCAAACCTGGGATGAGACTTCCATGTTCCACCCGACTGTAGAATGGCTGAGACAAATCTCTCTTCATCCATTCACCCCCATGTCATATTCCAAGCATGAATGTAGGATCTCATAGAACACATCCATCCAAAACCATCCAGGGCTTCCAGAGGCCATCCACCTCAACCCATCAAACAATGATTCCACCTCATGGTCTGAGATCACAAAACCATCATCAAATTGGTCTCTATAGAAGCCTTTTAGGGCTCTAGAGGGTTTGTTCCAACCAAGGCTCTAGGACTAGTAACTGAACCCACCAATGGATCTAGGGAATTTTCCCAACCAAGGCTATGGGACTAGTCACTCAACCGAAGCTATTTCAGGGCTTTAGGAACTAGTAACTCAACCCAAGCTAAGGAAACATGATAACCAACTAAAACAAAACAAGGAAATAAACCCACAATCTCCATGGCTATCTAGGAAATGGAAAGGTTAGCAAATCCACTGTTAATCTAGGAAATCTTCCATGCCAATGACAAATCATGACCAATAATCCACATGCATATGTCGTGCATGCAAAAAATAGTGAGGAAAACATGCATGCAACTTAGTACCTACCATCAAAATTGTTGTAGTTGTTAATCCTGATGCCCTCTTGCACTTTCCTGCTCTTCCTTTGCCTTCTTTCTCTAAAAATCCATGTATGCCACACCCTCCAAGAGTTCTCCAAGAAAAATCTAAGTGTCCAAGAGTATGAGAGAGAGAGAGAGAATAATGAGAGAGCACCAAAACTGAACTGAAAAAAAGTTACCAAATGATCGCCAGAAGCCTTTTTATGAATGAGGCCTCTATTTTCTTCATTTTCCATTATTTTCCTTCAATTTCCTCCTCACATGCAACATGTGCCCTTTCACCTCCATTTTCTCCTCATTTGCATTATTTTCATAAACAAATGTGCCAAAACACCATTTTTCCTTTTTAAAGCCTTAGCCATTTCCTTTGCCAATTTCCTTAGCCATTAACCAACCACAAGTGATCCCCATCACTATTATTTTTCCCAAAATTCAGCTTGGAATAAGTGTCCCATCAACTGTCGTTATTATTTTGTGTTTATTAAATTTTATTACATGGAATTTTTACCCGGGCTGTTATAGAAGCCTCCCCCTTGGGTGAACATCGTCCTCAGTGTTCAACAACACCTATAACCACAAACTGCTACAATCAAAACATACTACCGATGGAGCTTTATGACTTAGCTCATTGCAGTATTTACAATGATCATCCTGCAGAGAAGAAAACCAACATGAAAACATAACAACATAACATCATAATGACATGACACCCATACCTCTTATTGGAGCTTTATAACCTATCTCATGGCGGTATTTACATCGATATGCATATGTACATATACCGAACATCACCAAAACACCATACCAAAGTTGCTTTGCCTCAATTGACAAACAAGGAAGGATGCATAGCCCGCATATGATCTGTCATCTCCCATGTAGCTTCATCGGGCCCAAAGTGCTTCCATTACAATTTAACTTGATCAATTGCTCAGTTTTGAAGCATGATCACCTTTTTTAGCGATATACACTGAGTCTTCAACTGGAATTCTTCATCTAGTTCCACCTGCAATACAAACCAGTCAAGCACATGATCAACATATTTAACATACTTCTTAAGCAATGAAAAATGGAAAACATCATGGAATTTCACTGTTAGAGGTAGTGCAAGTCGATAGGCTACTGGCCCAATCCTCTCAATGATACTAAAGTTTACACAAAACTGTTGTGCCAGCTCGACACATGATCCAATCCGTAAGGAGCTTTTCTTTTGTTTGATGCACAAGTACACATGTTCCCCAACCTAGAACTCCTTGAAAAACCTATTCTGATTTGCATAAATCTTATGCCTATCCTGTGCTGCTCTCAAATTCTTCTTGATCACCTACAGTTCCTATTCCATGTCTGCCAACATGTCTGGTCCAATCAACAACCTGTTAACTGGATCAATCCAACTGATGGGAGCATTGTAACTTCGCCCATACAACGCCTTAAATGGACTCATCCTCAAAGATTCCTGATACCCATTATTTTAAGTGAAATCTACCAACAGAAGGTACTTTTCCCACTTTTTTGGTTGATGCATCACGTAAATCCTCAACATTTCCTCCAATGTCCTGTTGACCAGTTTTTTCTATCCATCTATCTGCAGGTGATAAGACTGAAGGCCAACTCTGTGCCCAAACCTGTAAATAACTCCTAAAAATTGGAAGTGAACTTTGCATCCCTGTCTGACATGTTCTTCTTCAGAACACCATGCAATCTGACCACATCTCTATTGAATACCTGTGCTACATCGCTAGCTAAGAATGTAGACTTCACTGGGATGAAGTGTGCAACCTTTGTCAACCTGTCCACAATAACCATGATGGAATCATGTTGTCTCAATGTCCTCGGAAAACCTATGATGAAGTCCATGGAAATGACTTCCTATTTCCAATCTGGAATTGCAATCCACTGTAGTAATCCACCTGGATTCTTACACTCTTCCTTCATACACTTATAGTCAAAGTATGTAGCCACAAACTCTACTACATCCCTCTTCAGTTTCAGCCAATAATAAATCTCTTCACTACTGTCAGTGTATTCTAATAACCTAGGTGACCTTAATATGGTTTCACATGAAACTCCCTCAAGATCACCTTCTTTAGATCACTACTTTCTATCACATATATCTTGTCTCTGAATCTGAACAATCCATTCGCTATAGGACAATAATCCATATCATGTGCACCTATACCTGTACCGATATCTATACATGTATATGTACCTATACTATCACCTGTACCTATACATGTACTATCACGTGTACCTGTACTAGTACTCTGTTGCAACCTGTGCATAATCTCCATATATCTGACATCTTTTTGACCTACCTGCAAGATCCTATCATGTAAGTCTGTCCCATAGGAGCTCATAGATGCTAAGTGATTTACTTGTATCTACCTGCTAAGAGCATCTTCCACTCTGTTCTCTTTACCTTTGATGTACCTGATATCAAAGTCAAACTCACTGATCGTGGCCAACTGCCAAGCCTACCTTCTATTTAGATTTGATTGGTCAAATAGATACCGTAACCCATTATGATCACTCATCAATACAAACCTTCTGCCTAGAAGATAGTGCCTCCACATCTTCAATGCATGTATAATCAGTGCCAACTCAAGATCATGTGTGGGGTAGTTCTATTCATGGTCATTTAGTTTTCGAGACTCATAGCTTACCACTTGTCCATCCTCCATAAAGACTCCACCAAGTCCTTTCTTGCAAGCATTTGCGCATACTACAAACTCTCTGTTCGGGCTTGCATTCTTTAATAATGGTGCATGTGTCAATAACTACTTAAGCTGCTCGAAAATAGCATCACACTCCTCTGTCCATTCAAACTTATTACCTTTCCTCTGCAATGTTGTGATATGATAATAACTTTGTGATAAGTTCCTAATGAACCTCCTATAATAGCCTACCAACCCCATGAGAGATCTCACCTCATCTACATCCCTAGGATCTACCCATTCCATGATGGCTCTTATCTTTTCTGGATCTACTGCAATGCCCTCATTTGAGAGAACATGCCCCATGTAATGTACCTCAGTCTGAAAGAAACTACACTTGCTGAGGTTAGCATACAACAAATTCTCTCTCAACAATCACAACACTCTTGCTAAATGCTTGGAATTCTCTTTCTCATTTTTAGAATATACCAATATGTCATCAATGAACACAATAACAAACTTATCTAAATACGGACGCAACACACTATTCACCACGCACATAAATGTAGTTGGAGCATTAGTCAAACTGGATGGAACTACAACAAACTCATAATGACCATACCTGGTCGGGAAGGATCTCTTCTAAATGTCCTCCTTTTTGATGCATACCTGATGATATCTAGATCTCGTATCAATCTTCGATAACACTTCTACTCCCTTCAACTGATTGAACAAGTCATGAATCCTCGGTAATGGATACCTATTCTTGATGGTCACTTTGTTCAACTTCCTATAGTCAATGCATAATCTGAGAGTACCATCATTCTTCTTCACAAACAATATCAGTATGACCCATGGTGATACACTTGGCCTAATGTATCCCGTGCCGAACATTTCCTTCAACTACAAATTCAACTCTACCAACTCATGTGTGCTCATCTTGCAAGGTGCTTTTGATGTCGGAGCTTCCCCTGGCACCAACTCAATGTAAAATTCTACCTCCCTATGGGATGGCAACTCTAAAATATCCTCACAAAATATAGCTTTGAACTGTTGTAGAACTGGGTCCCTACTCAAAACATCTTCATCCTAAACTTTTTTACCCTTGTCACTAGAAATGTGTACTGCACATAACACACAGCCTTTTCTATGACTATGCTTTGTTTGCATAGTTTTCACCATCCTAACCGATGTGGCTTTCTTCTTACCCTACAAGAATCTTGGTTCCCCGTTTTCATCCAAGCACTCAATAGATTTGCCATAACAATCCACCTTGGTTCTATGAAGATACAACCAATCCATTCCCAACAACATACTATATGATCCCAACGATAATACATTCAAATGTGCTAATGTAGGCATGTCATTCAAATAAAATGCACAAGCTCTTACCCAATGATGAACTCGCTTCTTTGTACCTGTAGCCAAATACACTAACCAAGATTCTACATGCAATTCCTTACGCAAACTACACTTATCCACCAAGTGACGACTAACATAGCTATAATTAGATCCAGGGTCAATCAAAATAGAAATAACTTGATCACAAAGCTTACCGTCAATCTCAATGATATATTCCTAACGGTATGCCTGTTTGTTATCCAATGTTGCACAAATACAAGGAATACTTTGACCAACATCCCCAATAGTCTGTGCATCTTGCACACTATATATCTGAGGTCTACCACCCTGAGACTGTGTACAATCTCTCTTGTGATGATCCCCTCCACAACTCCAACACCACACGGGCTCCTTATTCTTCTCCTTAGATCAATGTCCATGTCCTTCATCTAATGCATTGAACCTCTTAGGTGGCGCAACATTCTCCTTATTACTTGAATCTTGAGGTCTTGCTCATTTATTCTCTGATTTTCCTTTGTTCTTTTCATTACTTTTCCAATCTATCTTAGTCTAATATTTGCGCTTCAATTGATCATAGAAATGCCTTAAATTTTGGATGGTTTCCTCTAATAATTTAGGCTCATCGAAGTCAATCTTGTCTTTAAATAGAACTAGTAATCCACTAATGAACCTCTGAATCTTGGCCTTCTCCTCCGTGAGATAAGGCACATACCTCAGTAACTCTAAGAACCTGCTAGTGTACTCCTCATATGTCATTGATCCCATCCTTAGGTCATAAAATTCTTTTGCGGTGTCATTGAAGTATCTCTCCAAAAAATAATTCTTCTAGAATAACCGCTCAAACTCACTCCAAGTCAAGTCCTCCTCATGAATACATCTAACCTTCTTCACAACTTCTCACCAAATGTTTTCTTTACGTTTGAGACTAAATGTATCTACTATGTATTTCATGTTCTCTAAATAATCATGAAACCTGAAGAAATTCCTCATACCAAGAAACCATGGCTTTGCATCCTATGGTTTCTTCATCTCTCCATCAAAATTAGGTGGCTTTGCTTTCTTAAACTCATCCAGCAAGTATCCCTTATCACTTCTCCTATAAGGATGATAACGATGATGATCATCATGCCTATCTAAATCAAAACTAGAATAATACCTTTATCTATCCCTCCTCCTATCTGGAGTGTCCAACAATCTACTCTATTTGACTATGTCATCTCTATCTGACTTGTGACCTATTACCATATGCCCCATTAGTTCAGTCCTCCTACTCATAGCTAATCCGACGTGGTCCCTGTTGCTGCAAGTCTTACAAACTCTAAGGTATCACTACATTTACCTTTGCTTGTTTCTCATATGCTTGCACGATTATGTCATTATCTACCTTACAACTCCTTATTTCTTCCTTTAATCTTCTGAGTGTATCTTCCAAATAGGAAGAGTTCCCAACACCATACTCCTCTTTTGATTCATAGTTGTAGTCTACCATCTTTCTAGCCATTTGATATTTCTTCCTACAAGGTATACATGGAAAATTTTAGGGGGCGAATTTTCGCATTTTGGAAAAATTAAGAGGTTTTATATTTTTATTGGGCGAATATTTTGTATCACAGTACATTGTTACAAATCGCCTCAAATTTATTTTATAAAAAAAATAGGTATGGAGGTTAGCCCACCTTATTTTAAGGGAGAGAGTAAAAAAAGTAAATTTAGCCCTTTTTCAAGAATAGGTATTTATGATAGTTATTTCACCCTCCACATTAGGTGTAAAAAAGGTTTTTTCTTTCATTTTCCCGTATTTCCATTCACCCTAATTTTCAAGAATAGGTATTTATGATAGTTATTTCACCCTCCACATTTGGTGTAAAGAATGTTTTTTTCTTTCATTTTCCTGTATTTCATGGTATTGGGGTTAATTTCGAGAAAATGACCTTATTTTTTGGAACAAATGGTCACAAAAGAATAGTTCATTTTATTTAAAAATTCAAGTCTCTTATTTTCATGTTTATTTAAAGATTGAATAATGTTCTTGCCATATTCCAAGTTTGCATCTGTTTAGTCATAATCATATGAAGAATAATGGAAAATATTTTTTATATTTACTCCATAAGTCACCTTGTAAATAAATAAAAATAAAAATAAAGTGGAGTATGGTAAAAAGATAAAACCTATTTTTATACTTACCCCAAAGGTATGGTAAATAAATATAAATATAAATAAACTAGAGGTATGGTAAATAAATAAAACCTATTTTTATATTTAATCCATAACCCTCTTTCTATTTAAGAAGGTTAAAGAAAGAGGTTTTATTTAAGTGAATCCTATGGGCCAAATACCATATTTATAAAAGAGGTAGAGTAAATTAATAAAAATATAAATAAACAAGAGGTATGGTAAATAAATAAAACATTTCTTTATATTTACTCCAGAAGTCACATTATATTTAAGAACACTCAAAAAATGAGTTATATTTAGGTGAAGCCTCTGGGTCAAATACTATGGGCCATATACCATGGGCCAAATTATTATTAATACCGTGCAAAAAAACATTATTAACCCATTATTAACCGTAATATTAGTATTAATAAAAAAATATGGCACATGGTATTGACCCATGGTATTCACGTGGAATGTAGGGTATTTAAAGGGGGGAATTAAACCAGCACAGATCCATCTTTACTTCGTGGAATGTAGGGTATTTAAAGGGGGGAATTAAACCAGCACAGATCCATCTTTACTTTGGATCTACTAAACCACACAGGGATCAAATATCGTGATATTTTAAAGGGGGAATTAAACCAGCACAGATCCATCTTTACTTTGGATCTACTAAGCCCCGCGAGGGATCAAATATCGTGATATGCAAAATAGCATAGAGTGAAAAAATATTTGATCATCGGGCTTGGTAGATCAAGGGTAAAATGGATCTTGTAATTTAATGTCACTTAAACATTTTAATTTGGTTAAAATAAAAAAATAAAATAAAAATCAATTATTAATTTTATTAATTTTTATAAATTACTAATAGCAGTTTTTAAGCTCTAGGTTTATGATAACCCATGGTAATATCATGGTAGTCATGTGAGCATAGACTATTTAAAGGGGAAATTCTATCAGAATATATCTATCTTAATTTCGGGTCTACCAAGTGCTGAGAGGGATAAATAGATTTCATCTCTCCAAGAGTGGTAGAAGTGGAGTTAAGATGGATATAGGTTGGTTGAAGATATTAAATAGACTTAGGAAATTATATTATAAAAAAAATCTTAAGGTGAATGGTTAAAGCTACATTTAGTCACTTCACAAAATTTAGTAAAAAATATCAATATCTCCATTAATATTGGTTTTTCTAATTTAAAAAAAAATAAAAAAATAGTGAAATCTTATCACTCTTTCCGCATCACCCTCGCAGAATAGAGATAGTCAGTGCCCAAATTTCCCACCATTTTTCAAACATTCTCAATATGATATCTTCATGAAAAAGTTAAGGTACTAATGTTGGTTTAGTTGTTTGAAAAATATGTTGGTTTGTACAACCTTTCATCTTCTCTGTTATTCTTAATTTGTCATAATGATTTGTAGGGGTTGGGCCAGTGCTTGAAAAATATGTTGGTTTGTACAACCTTTCATCTTCTCTGTTTTTCTTAATTTTTCGCAATTATCTGTAGGGGTTGGGCCAGTGCACCATATTGTCCTAAAAGGCGGAGATTGTGCACCAAAAAGGAAATTAATCCACATGTTACAACATTGTTAAAAAATGCAAGACGTATGAAGGTAGCGAATTATGCTAATAAGGAATTTATATTGGCAGAGACATAATTAGATTTTATTATTTAATTGAAGATTTCCAATTAAAATAATAATAAATCTATATGTATATATTAATATATTGATTGGAAGGCTTCTGACAATGGTCACTTCTTTCCATTAGATCCCCTTCAGGCCTTTGGGATACCTACTACTTTCTTATATTATATAGTTGGGTCTTGTTACTTGTTGGCGTGTTGGGGTAAACAAAATGTGTGTTTTTTTATCTCGCTGTTGTAGTCTATGGAATAAGAAATAAATTTGACAGCTTCACAAAAGTGGTACAAAATATGTGTTTTTTTATCTCATAGTTGGACTCTATGGAATAAGAAAGAAATTTGATAGCTTGAAAAAAGTGGTAGCTTGACAAAAGTGGTAGAGAAAAGATTAATCTCTCCTACCTTGACAGAACTGGTGGTCAAGATCAACACCTACAAGAACTTTGTTATGGAATATTATCAAAACTAATAGAAGGATATGAAAGATTGTATAGTGAGAACCTTGACAAACATGGTCACTGAAACTTGCAACATTGTTTGTAGGAAGAGAAAATTATGTTTCTTTTTTCCAAACATGTATGTTCGTATATTACAATTTAATGAATATTTTTTCCTATTATCATATATGGTTTCATACTTTAACAAAACATTCACCAAGAATTCACTTTTTATTATTCAATGAAAGATTTGACAAGATCTTACAAGATTTTATAATTCAGTGATAGATTCGCCATGACTTTACAAGATAATATAATCCAGTGAGAGATTCGCCAAAAAAATTATATATACATATTATATTATTGATAAAATCACCTCCCATTTTTCCTATGTATCATGGGGATTCGCCCATTTATTATACATATTAATTTAGGGTGGTTATTAAAATTTTCCCTGAAGGTATATCATGTCCGCTAAATCGAATCACAATAAAGCAACATACCTTAGTATAGCTTGGGGAGGATACCTTGTCTTCAAGATCAACAAATTAGCATGATACATGTATAACATAAACATGACAACATATAGAAACATAACACATAAGCATATAACCACGCAACCATCATTCTGGCTAGGCTCTAAACATCAATGCATGACATTATTAACAATGCATACCAGGACCTCATGCATGACAACAACCATTACATCACTATACGCTTGACCATAGGTAAACATGAATATACATAAGCAATGTGAAATCATCCACATACACATATAACCACATATAATCAAACATAACCAAACAACACTTGTAACCAATCCTACAAACATGATACATGCAACCAAACATACAAGAATGTAACCAAGAATACAAAAATGATACCTATAAGAAACATATAACAACATGTAACCAATCATACACTCATGATGATGCAGCCCACAATAACAACATCAACTTCCACATAGTGACATCACTACGACAATGATCAACATTATGCAAATGAAACAAGCACATGGAATGCAAGCATAATAGAAACACATGAAAATGAAATTCATGCATGACTAACACACAACCTATCCAATCCAATGGGTGAACCATTCTCTGATAACACTCTGTAACACCCTCCTCCCACATCTAACCAAAAAACCAACCAGTTGGGATAAACATGTGATCAGAGGCCGCTATAATATGATTCGACCTCCTAAGTCACATTAAGGAAGTGGAACAGACAGAAAAACACCATACAGACATTCAACATCAACAATGGGACCATCAAGAACCAATCCAACCTTTTTACCAACCAGCCCCTGGGTCACAATGATATTTTGGACTACTTGACCTCGAGACGCTCTCATGCTATGGGCATGCCAGCGGCGAGGGACCTTTGGACTCTCTCATAGGCTTGCAAGTTAGAGTATAGGGACTATTTTTCACAGTGTTGTGCCAGCGTCCCTAGGATTTGAGCCACTTTTTCAGGCCCAAAGCCCAGATCATTGCCAAGAATTAAATTACATCTTCAAAACAGTAAAATAACAGAGGAATGATAGTACAAATGTGATTACTTGAATAAGAATTTTCTTGGACACCTACTAACCATGACAGGAATTTCATCAAACATATCATGAATATGTAATCTACATGTGTAAATAATAGATCTGAGCATAGAGGTCTCATACTTAGCTGGGAATCGCTAAGAAGCCTTGATGCCTCAACACATCAACTGCCATTTCATCCATTAGGTCATAGATACATTGTTCATTCATTTATTAGTAAAAACATGATGAGAGAAATACAGAGCTATTGTCATAAGACATATGTATAACCAACATAATAGTAGCATAAATACTAATGAAATCATAGCAATATAAACCACATATAACCCATATAATAATCATATAATTACAAGGATAAATAACCTCATATTGATGATGCAATGTCCAAACTTGGGATGGGACTTACACTTTCCACCTGACTGTAGAATGGCTAAGACAAATCTCTCTTCAACCATTCACCCTCGTGCCATATTCCAAGCATTAATGTGGGATCTCATAGAACACATCAATCGAAAACCATCCAGGGCTTCCAGAGGGCATCCACCTCAACCCATCAAATAGTGATTCCACCTCATGGTTGGACATCATAAAGACAACATCAGATTGGTCTCTATCCAATCCTTCCAGGGCTCCAAAGCATTTGTTCCAACCAAGGCTCTAGGACTAGTAACTCAACCCATAGTTGTCGTTGGACTCTAGTGCGTTTATCCAACCAAGGGTGCATGCCTAGTAACTCAAACCACCAAGGTCTTTAGAGTTTTTTTCCAACCAAGGCTACGAGACTAGGAACTCAATCCAAGTTGTTACAGGGCTCTAGGAACTAGTAACTTAATCCAAGCTTAGGAAACATGAGAACCAACTAAAACAAAACAAGGAAATAAACCCATAATCTCCATGGCTATATAGGAAATGGAAAGGTTAAGCAATCCACTATCAATCCAAGCAATCCTCCATGCCAGTGACAAATCATGACCAATAATCTACATGCATATGTCATGCATGCCAAAACAAGTGAGAAACACATACATGCAACTTGGTACCTGCAAGAAGAATTTTTGTTGTTTTTGATCCCAATGTCCTCTTGCGCTTACTTTCTCTTATTTTGCCTTCTTGCCCCATAAATTCCAAGTATGCCACACCCTCCAAGAGTGCTCCAAGAAAATTATAAGTGTCCAAGAGTATGAGAGAGAGATAATAATGAGAGAGCTCCAAAAATGAATTGAAAAATTGTTACCAACTAATCCTCATATGTCTTTTTATGAATGAGGCCTCCATTTTCTTCATTTTCCATTATTTTCCTTCAATTTCCTCCTCACATGCAACTTGTGACCTTTCACCTCCCTTTTCTCCTAATTTCCATTATTTTCATAAATAATTGTGCCAAAATGCCATTTTTCCTTTCCAAAGCCTTAGCCATTGCCTTTGCCAGTTTACTTAGCCATTAACTAACCACAAGTGATCCCCATCACTATGATTTTGCCCAACATTTAGCTTGGAATAAGTGTCCAATCAACTATGGTTATTTTTTTTCCTTTATTAACTTTTATTACATGGAATTTTGACAAGGGTTGTGTTGACGGTGCTGGACCCGCAAACATCAGGGGATCTCTCCAGTATGAACTCCTAACTAGACCTCACACCGTTTGGTGTAGGAGTCCCATTATCTTAAATATATGCCTTAGCTCTTGATTTCAGTAGAGAGTGGTCTTCTTTGTCTGAGAACAGCGAGGTTCACGTCCCTGGTGAGTTCTAGTGTTACTTTTGTCAATGTTCTTTCACCATAGAGAGAGAGGGTGGGAATGAGTCTCAAGTCAGATGGGAGGAAGCCCAACTCTGTTAAGAACACACAACACAACAAGATGTGTGCAGCTTTCGGAGGAGCAATCCACACAGATGCGATAGTCACGACACACAAGGGAATATAGCACGTACAACACTCAGCAGGAAATCTGCACGAGTGCAATAGTAATTATAACATGTTTACGTGGAAGGTTCTATCTGATGTCCAGGGAGGTAACCAACACAGGCAGGACAACGTTAACAACTTATAAAACACATTTTCATAAATATATGTATTAGAATAGCTGAATGAGTTCAGTTATTTAACATAGGTTAAAGCAACATGTATTACAAGTGTTCAAGATAAATCTTACAAACAGTTACAACACGTGTAAAAATGTGTTGGCCTGTTAGCAGGCTTCTGAATTAAGTGAAAGTTCCAAGACACATTGTACACCATTACATCACTAACCCCATAGGCAGTGAATTGAAGCCACTACTCGCTCCTTGAAGAAAAGATTACAAACTCTCAAGGCTATGTGGGAGGAGCCAAGGTGAAAAGTCTTTTGCATGTAGAAATGAGGGCTATTTATAGCCAAGGGTAAACCTTGCCCTTGTGGCTGTTTGACTTCCCTCATGACTGTTTGAATTTCATGACTCTTCAGATTACAAGTGGGTCTCTTGGACTTCCACGTTACATTACATTGATTTACACAGTATGGCCCACAATAGTGATGTGGCCTGACATGACTCATGACACGACTCGACATGACAACATTGGTATGTTCATGATGTTGCTGGTGTGAATATTGAGCTGCAGAGCTGCTAAGTGATGGATGTCCTCTTGTTGTATCACAACGTCACCTCCGCATGGCAAGGTGTGCAAAGTCTTCAATGGTCGTTGGGTTTGCTTGATGTTGCATTCACACATTACTCCTTGCTTGTACTTTGGCATACTTGACATGTTCGTTCGTCTACGAAAATTGCATCTTCGTCCATTTTTCCATATGCAAACACATCTTCTCATGTTCGTTCCTCCTTCCATTCGCGAACACATCTTCACATGTTCATCTGTTCGTCCGCGAACACATCTTCGCATGTTCGTTCATCTATCTATCCGTCCATCTGCGAACACATATTCGCATGTTCATCCTTCCATCTATCCACAAACACATCTTTGCATCTTCGTCTGTTCGCGACCACATCTCCTTTCATGGATCGTTTGTTTGTCCGTTCACGGACATATGCTCTTGCATGTACTCTCCTCTTCTCATCCCATATGTCGTCACGTCATGTCTATTCATGTACCTTAATCTGCAGTCACTCATGATGACATGACATCAAATTCATAAATATCTTAGTATACCGTAATGCATGATTGTTTTTGGAAGTGGATGAGTGGGTGGATGACAAGGTTATGAAGCTGTGTGAGGCAAGTTTAGTCTTGGGATGCAGTCTCCGGGAACTGCTGGTGAAAACTATGTAGAAGTCATTGGGGACAGACACGAAAAATTTGGATCGACATTGACTGTTCGCAAGATCTGGCTTGGCTAAAGGACAAATATGTGCAATTCCTTGGAGAAGTGGTGCGGGTTGCAAGAAGGCTTGGCAGGAAAAATCCGGACAATTTTCAGAGTGAGCGAGTAGCAGGAGCTTGGCAGCAAGAACTGCACGGTTTCTGGAGGGAACTGGCAGTGGGCTACTGGTGGGAAAAATGCTTATTTGCTGGGACGTTGACCTGTTGACCACCTCTGCATAGTTTTTGAGCTGAGCAGACTGTCGGGTTGCAGGAGTCTTGCTCATGAAATCTGCACAGTTTTCTGGGTGAGCAGTTGGTCGACTAACTGGGTGACTAACTAGGAAAACTGCGCAGTTTTTTGAGGGATACAGGAATGGGCACCAAGTGTCTATCCGGCATGTCTCCGCAATTTTCTCAGTTAGTGGAGCGGGCAAGGTTTGCAGCCTCTACGCAATTTTTGAGGGGATTGGGTCCCAGGGTGATTGCCCGGTCAAACTCTCGTATTGACTAGCAGGAGGGTTGATTGATCAGCTTGCGGGAAGCGCATCTTGGAATGGCTTTCTGGATGATTCTGCATTGTTATGGGTGAAATTCAGTCGATTTGATGCCGGGGTGAAGGTTTGGCTGCTAGAGGGGGATCCGGTTGTCAGAACTTCAATAAAGTGGCTAAGTGTGTGAGCGAGGGTGTTGGGAATGGGATACCCCAAGAGCAGTTTTGGGGCTAAAAGCCCATGTTTTGGGACAATTTTGTAATAAAGTTGTAGAAGTCTCCGCATTTTGTGGTCACGGAGCGCGAAGGTATCAAGAGTCATAAAGGGTTGTCTGCCCTTATTTTGTAAAGTGTCATGTCGGCTATAAAGACCTACCCATGGTTTCAAACCATGGGATTGTATAAAAAGGAGATAAGTAAGAGAGTCATAGAAAACACAGATAGATATAGATCGATAGAACAGAGCGAGTAGCCTAGTGTTGAATTCTAAGCGCTCTTGGGTCTTAGCATAGGAAGAGGCTCTAGAGATGAGCGCACATAAGCCTAGTGTAGTCATCTGCAGCTGAGTCTGTACTGAACTGAAGATATCAATAAAGAGAAGTATTCTGCAATTACTGTGTATTTTATCTTTGTTAATGCATCTGTCTATCTTATGTTCTAGGTTATATTATAATGCTTAATTGATGTGCGAATGTATGTGATTACATATGTTAACTGAATGCACGTAATAATATCAGTTTACACTACGCTAACTATAACTGAATGGTAAAGTAGGTACATACTCAGGATAACTTGGGAATTTATACATTACGTAGTCATAGGGGCACGAAGTTCCTAAACCGCTAGGCAGGGCTACGTGAAGGTCAGTCATGCACCTTCGTGAAGGTATCAAAGGAAGGGAAAAAGATAGATTGATAAGCCCTAAGGCTTATTGACTTGCGTGAAGGTAGGCCCAGGGAGAATAATCGGACATCATGACCATCTCAGGGTGCAAAAACTTGGTTCCAAAATCCCCCACATACTGCTTCGGGTGAGACTTTGATCCGCGTCCCATGGGCTGATGCCGAAAGGACCAGTAGTGTAGGGATTTGTTTGGATGACTAATGTTGAACCTGGGTCAGGACCCATAAAGCCAACAAATGGTTCCGTTGCTGGGATCAGGATATGCATAAGAGATGTGTGATGGCATGTCATTGGAATCCGACTAAGGAGGTCAAAGGATAGTTGGATAGGAAGATCCACAAATTCGCGGCATAGGAGAAAAAAAATATGCAACTGATGAAGGAACAATGGTTAGACAGGTACATGTATACAAAAATCCATGAGATCTTTTTCTCCTCCTTCGCAGTTAATCTATATGAGTGGATCGCGAAGCTAGTAGACGACCAAGGGAGGTGGAAGCTTGATGTACCTATTGTCTGGGCACTGGAATTAGTACGAAGATTAGAGGTTTCTGAGCATAAGATTGCTCACGCTGTCGACCATTGGCTCGATTGTATTATAGGAGGATTTGTGACTGAGTTCACGATTGACACCTCAGTTAGTTACAGTGAAGCTGAGCAGTGCTTTTTCAAAGGTCCACAAGGTAAGTACTTGTAGTATTTAAACACTTGGATTAAGATGTTATTGTGTGAAAAAAGGGTGATGCATCTACCTTGATGTTCGGGGCTACACGAAGCGGAAAAAGCTAAAAAAATGAAGGAAGAAGAGGGCCTGACTATAGCCTGTTGATCTCACCTCCTTTGAGTGGCGATGAGGGAGTAGCGCAGGATTCTCCAAAAAGTGCAGTTCAATTGATAAAGTAGGGGTTCCTGTGGATACCCCCTCCACCTACACCACTGTCACCCGCAACCTCACCCACACCACCATCACCTCCACCGCAATCCAGCATGGCAAAATCCATAAAGTTATCGTTGTTCAAAGGCTTGGGAAATGAGGACCTGGACCAGTTCTGGTTCGTCGTAAAGGTTGTATGGGAAGCCCAGGGCATCACAGACGACCATATGAAGAAGGCGATGTTGGTTAGTGCTTTGCAGGATCACGCACTAACTTGGTACATCAAGTACTCTAATGATAACCCGAACACCGTAATGGAAGAAATTCAGACCGCGCTAAATAAAGAATTCAGTAGGCCTAAATTGGAAGCACAATCAATTGTAGGATTCAAGGAAACCACAATGAAGCCAGGTGAGACACCTTGGGAGTTGGACCAGAGACTGAAATGTATAATCCGCTAAGCTAGTATGAATTTAAAAGATGGAAAACACCATGAATGGTTTGTGGCTTCACTCTTGCCTCTTCTAAGGGCTGTGCTATCGTATCAGAAAATCACAACCTAGGCAGAAGCCTTGGATATTGCAATGAGACTTCATAAGACACCGATGTAGGATCCGAATTTAGGAGTTAAGCAGATCCACATACAGTTACGGGATCTTTGCTTAGAGCTGTAGAGCTTAAAGAAAGACAAGACAGTTCGACCAGAGGTGCGTGAAGAGATATGGTTCCTGAAATGTAAAGGTCAAGGGCATGAAAAAGACCACTGCCCGGTCTTCGTGAACTATATTGTAGGAGGAGGACCGATGCCTTTGAGGTCGGAAGCCCAAGCAGGGCTAAGCACGAGGCTTGTGCTATGGTGTGCTATATGTCAAGTAGTAGGAAAAAATACGACTAATAATTGCCACCTGTTGTAGAAGTTTGTACAAACACCGCAATATTTGTTCTGCAACTTTTGTAAGTCGGTAGGGCATGATGCGTGTAATTTCCAGAGCTATGAATTGATTATGGATAGAACACCCGACTATAGGATTCAGACAAAAATGTGACCTCTTGACCAGGGCACTGGGATGGCACGAACAGGCTTTCAAGGCCGCAGATGAGGCCGCGGTGGAGCAAGACATAGTAGAGGCTGGGGACAACTGATTTGTTACAATTGCGGAGGGACAAGACATTATGCCCATGAATGCACTAACTCGACGAGTTCTTCATGCAAATATTGTACTCTATTTGATCATCAGATTGAAGAGTGTCCTACACTGATAGCAAAGATACATGAAAAAGGGGCGCTACCCCCGCAATTGACTCGGAGCCTGCAAATGTTGAGGGCTGAGCCTCGCAAATAAGATCTGAATGTGAATATAATTCTATGAAGTGGAGTTGTAACATGTGAAAATAAGGAGAAGCAACCTGAAGACAACACGTGGGTTCACAAAGCTCCAGAAAAGGAGGTTGACTTTGATTTGGAGTGCGTCCGCGAAACGTTCATGGAAGCAAAGAAGAGTTTCGCTGAAGTCTCTACCTCGGAAAACCGGGACAAACTTGCTGAAGGGATGGATCCTTCGATGCTTACGACTTTCTTAGAAACCTACATGAAGTTGTTGCACGATAGTAAGGCTATAAAGGGGTTACAAGAACTCATAAATAGATGCGTTGGAAATGCTCTTTGTGAACCGCGCGTAGTCTGAAAAATTGGTAAGCATAAGACTAGGACAGGACGTGAGATGAGATTCACCGTGCAGATAGGAGAATATGAAATGCATTAAGTTATCCTCAATCTAGGGTCATACGTGAATTTTTTTCCAAAACAGACTTTGGAACAGATTGGGAGACCTATGTTGCAATGGTATCTGATTCAGTTAAGAATGGAAAATCAATAGAAGATTATCCCCATGGGATGATTGCAGGGAGTGACTGTAGATATTAAAGGCGCGAGCACATTGGCAGATTTTGAGGTAATATAATTTGGGGATGATAGCAACCCCTACCTTGCGCTCCTTGGGATTGATTGGGCCACTGACATGAACGGGGTAATCAACCTAAAGAAGCGAAAGATTATATTTGAAAAGAAGTCGATTCGTGTAGTAGTACCCCTAGACCCCGCAGAGGGATCACACTATACTGAACCAGTCTGTGATTATGAAAGTGATGACGATTTGGATTGCATATATAAGATAACAACATGAGACCAAGATTGGGTGAATCCGACATCCAATGGACGAATTACATGGGAGCGCGAGACTTCTTGTACCTCAGACTTGGATGAATAATTAGAGCGTTGGCAGAGTCGGCTACATGAAGTAACTATGTTGAGTTGTAACATGATGACCTGGTCACTGTGGTGTGTGTCGTCAGAGGTAAGGAATCTACCCACTTATGACGGCTTGGGTGATGTGGATGTGTTTTTGGATGCCTTTGAGAGGCAAGTAGCAGAGAAGCATCACTTCCAGGCTCTGGATTGGGCACTGCGTGCTACACCCACAAGATGGTGGGGTACGCACAAGGATGGCTTTAAGGATTGGCGCGAATATAGGAGGATGATGAGAATACGCTTCGGGAAACCGAAGGTATGAATAACAGACAAATATGACGGGAAGGATGATCCACGTGATCAGCTAGCTAAATGGACTAGGGCTTATGGAGTAGAGCCTCAACTTGAATGGGTAAACCTGTTTTGTCATACCTTGGAGGTTATCTCGATGACCTGATATTTGGAGACTGAGCTCCGCCATGGCATAGAAGAATGGGATATTTTGCACGAAGGGTTCATAATGACATTAAGCTTCGAAGATGGGTTTGATTGTATTGACAAAGCACTACAAGAAGTTAAAGCAACAATCTTTAGGATACCCCAGGATCCTTTGGATCTGATTCAACCCGATTGGACTACTCAGTTGAGCCACGCACTAGAATGCTATTACAAGATTGTTGAAGAAGAGGATGAAGATCCCTGCAAAATTAATATTCCTGAAACCGAGGATCACCGCGAGGTCGAGGGACCACAGATCGAGAATCCTGATATAACCGCGCCACTGAAAACTAAACAAATCAACATTGGCACAAAGGCGGAGCCCAAGTTCGCTAATATCAGAGACTACTGGGGTAACGCAATGGTAAATAAGGTCTTTGAATTTTTGCACGAATACTAGGACTTGCTCCCTACCAAGTTTCGGAGTTAAAAGGGATAATAGGGGACTTGGGTGTTATGAAGATCACGCTGAAACCCGACGTGAAGCCGATTAAGCAAAGACCTTACCATCTCAACCCGACGTATAAAGAGAAGGTCCGCTTAGAGTTAGATAATATGCTCGCGGCAAGCATCATTGAGCTTGTAGAGGAATCTAATTGGGTGAGCCCAATGGTGGTACAGGAAAAGAAGCAGAAGGATGAAATAAGAATATGCGTAGACCTTAGGAAGATGAATGACGCTTGTGTACATGATCCTTTCCAAACTCCATTCATTGATGAAGTATTGGATAATGTAGGTGGCTAGGAAGCGTAATCCTTCACAGATGGGTTCTCTGGGTACCATCAGATCAAAACCGTGCCTAAAGATAGAAGCAAGACGACCTTCAAGACTGAATGGGGATGTTTTCAGTACACTGTAATGCCTTTCAGATTGAAGAATGTGCCTACGATTTTTTCGTGCATCATCATTGTTGCATTCAAATAATTTATTCATAAATTTTTGGAGGTGTACTTTAATGAATGGACTATTTTTGGGCTGGTAAAATGTCATGTGGCAAGTCTGCACTTAATGTTAGATTCCTGTCAGAGGTACCAAATCACGCTCAACTTGTAGAATTGTTTGTTTTGCGTCCCTTTTGGGATTTTGCTAGGCCATGTGGTATGCAGACAGGGATTGTTGATCGACCCCGAAAAGATTGCAGTAATAATTAAATTGGAGGCACCAAGGAGTGTGAAACAGCTGCATGCAACATTGGGACATATTGGGTACTACCGGAAAGTTATCAAGAGCTACGCCCAGATCACCGCACCTATGGAGAAATTGTTGAAAAAGGATGTCAAATTCTGTTGGAATGAGGAATATCAAAAGAGATTGGATGTGCTGAAAGAGAAAATGGTCACTACACCAATTTTATTCTTCCTAGATTGGAAGAAGGAGTTCCATATACACATAGATGCATCATGTATTGCACTAGGAGTTGTACTGACAGAGGCCGGTGAAGGAGAATTGGACCACCCTATAGCATTCACGAGCAGGAAGTTATTAAAGGTTGAGAAGAACTGTTCCACCACCGAGCGTGAAGGGTTGGCCATGATCTACGCACTCCAAAACTTTCGACATTATTTGCTGGGTGCACATTTTAAGATGTATACAGATCATTTTGTGCTGAAATACCTAGTCAATAAGCTTGTATTGGGGGGAATCTGCAGATGGTTGTTATTGTTCCAAGAATATGATTTTGAAGTCGTTGTGAAGCCTAGATGATTAAATGCGGGGCCAAATCATTTGTCGCGCATCGAAACAGGGGAGGAGCCCAATAATCTGGAGGAAGGGTTTCCTGACACGTAGCACTTTGCATTGCGCATCACAGATGGTCATTTCAAAGACATCATACACTTCTTGACGACAGGAATTGCCCCAGAAGGTTATACCAGCCAGCAGAAAAAGGATTTAGTGGTACATGCGACAGACTTTTCCATCATTATTGGGCATCTGTACAAAATGGGGTCTGATGAAGTATTGCGACGATATGTACCAGAGTTTGAAAGAAGCAATATCCTCATGGACGCGCATGGGGGTGCTGTGGGAGGGCATTATGCAAGGAGAGAAACTGCACAAAAGATCCTCCATGTAGGGTTGTGGTGGCCAACCCTCCACAAGGATTCAAAAGCCTACTGTAGGGCATGCGATGTCTGTCAGAGGACTGATAGACCATCGCAAAGAGATGAGCTGCCTATGAACCCATAGATGATGTTACAACCCTTTGAGAAATGGGCAATATATTTTAAATTTAGCCCCAAGGCAAGAAGACAGGCATGCTGTACATTGTCACCGCGACTGAGTATTTGACTCGATGGGCGGAGGCACAACCTGTGAAGGATTGCACAAGTACAATAGTTGCAAAGTTTCTCTTTGAGTATATACTGACGCGATTTGGGTGTTCAAAGATTTTGATGAGTGATCGCGGTATGCACTTTCTAAATGAAACGATCAATGCACTGGCAGAGGAGTTCCAAGTCTATCACCAGAAGAGTACGCCTTATCACCCACAAGCCAATGCAATTGTGGAGGCATTCAATAAAATACTAGAGAGCACGCTGAAAAGGGTTTACAATGCTTAGTGAAATGATTGGGATCTGCGTGTACCCGCAATACTATGGGTTTATCGAACGACGTGCAAAAAGTTGACTAGACAAACACACTTTAGGCTTTTATATGGTGTTTAAGTAGTGATGCTGATGGAATACATTTTACCTAGTCTATGCATAGCGGCATTCACAGGTATGACGGATCACGGAGCCTTGGAAGAGAGGCTCGCACAGCTCGCCGAGCTTGAGGAAGATCGATTTCTGGATGGATTTCTCTAAGAAGTACAAAAGAAGTGCGAAAAGGCATGGCACGATCAGCACATTAGACTACACACCTTTAAGGTAAATGACCTAGTTTTGCTATATGACAGCAAGTTCGAAAAAAATCCGGGAAAATTTAGGATGCACTGGCTCGGGCCTTATGTCATCAAAAGTGATTACCGACAATGGAGCAGTTCAGTTGGTTAAATTGAATGGAGATCCCTTCTCAAGAAAAGTGAATGGCAGCCGATTGAAGCCATACACTAGTGATCCGACTCGGTGACTATATGAAGGTAGCACAGTCTTAGCGCTCCAGGCAGCTGAAAGGAGGCACAAGATTATAAACTACACTGCCCGAGTTGGGGAACTGCGCGATAATGGAACTGCGCGGGAAGAAGAGATGTCATAGGGTTCGCAACAACATGGAGCGAGCTGTGCTACCCGGCGAAAACCCACACAGGTCTGCCAGAAAGTGAGCATTAAAATCACTGTTCATGATTTGACAGTGAAAAAATGGCCAAATGGAGTGGGGGGGTGACATTTAAAACTGAATTTATGGGTAAGATCCTTGAAAATATGCCACCAATATGGCATTAATGAACCGATTTTTCGGGGAACGGTCAGATTTGAATTCAAAATGGCCTATAAATTACATGTGGCTTCCCAATGAAAAACACTTGGCATTTTTATCAGTGAGGTGTTGAGCTCTTATACTTGCATGAAATGCAAATTCTTTGAAGAATTGCTTGACTAGCCAGCATTTGATCGATTTCCAAAGTCTAACCACAACATCCTCTGAAACATTTTCTTAGGATCAGAAGCCATGGGCACCGAAGCAATTACAGCCGAGGGTGTTGTGCTAGAAGTCGTTATGGAGGTAGAGGGAGTTGCCCCAGAAGTTGCAGAGGTACCAGTTAAGGTCCCCAAGTCGCCATGGACGCCTAGACCAAAACCTACCCCAAACAAGGAGAGTACAAAGGGCAAGAAGTGAAAACACGCTGCGACACTGGTGCGCTCTTCACCTAGAAACCCTTAGAAGAATAAACCCACCACGCAAGAAAAGGGAAAAACTATCAATCTCAAACCAGAGGAGGAAGACATTATGGACATCCCAATAGACGATGAGGATGTTGGAGTGGAAGTGGAGGACATTGAAGTTGAAGGGTCTAAACCTCTCACCAAATTTCATGAATATGTACCTCCACGCAAGGGCAAGGCCAAGGTTCCGAAGGACATTAACAAAAGCAAGGCCACCTTGCACACCCCTCTGCTACCAGACCAAATTGTCTTCAAAGGATCGCGCTTGGGGTGGGTTCCGCTACTGAAGTTGGAAGACTGGGACATAGGTGATACTGAGAAGTTCCCTCATTTGGCGACCAATCATCTCATGCACTGCGTTGTTCATATAACCACTGGGATGACTATGCTAGAACCATGAAAGTGGCTCAAGGGTGTAGACAAGGCAAGTTTGCTCAACCTGCTATGGGTGCTGCACTACAATCGCCCACCCATTACATTGGTGGTCATCAAGCAGCTATTGTGCTTGGTGCATGATGGGTGCCTATGGCTGGAGGAGCTGATACCCATCATAGACATGTTGATCCAAAGGATCACACAGCTAATATATATGGGGGTAAAATCTGGCCATGATGTTTGGCGGAAAAGGTGGCGAACATGCCCTCGCAGAGGCCATGAAAGAAAATTTCAAGCTCACAAAGAAGTCGCATGGCTATTCCATCTCGAATATCAATGAACCTACAGTCAAGGTGGCCACACAAATTCTGGTAGGAAAGGTTATGCGGAAGTGTTGCACAGATGAAGTGTTGAAGCCTGTCATAACTCTAGCGGCCCAATGCATGGAAGGGGTCCAGTTTAATTGGGTGTGCTATCTCTATGGTGAGTTCTTAGCGAATTGATGCGAAGCGTAGGAGCTCAACAAGACCTTCCACTATGCGTGGCTCTTGTCATCCACTGTTTTGGTAGCCTGGGAGCTACCTGAGGATAGTCAATTCCCCTCAATCGCACCGAACCTACCAGAGGCAGCAAAGTATGCTTCGTTGTGGGCGACCAAGGATCCCCATCGCATCAAGGATAGCAAGATATTTTGGATCTTGATGGAGATGAATGTGCACATGGCCATCAATTGTAAGCTGTTGTTGTTGCCTACTATTTTTGACAAACTGCAGGGGTATGTAGAATTTAAGGCATAATTTCACCATGTGTCGATCAGGGCATGGAAGGACCCTGAGCAGAAGTGGCATGATATGCCCTATTTGGCCACCAATGACGTGATCGATGCAATTCTTGATCATTGGCCGGAGGAGTGGTGCACTACCTCAGACTCAGCGGTGGGATCAAGCAAGACCATCACACGGCATAAGAAGGAGGAGGCCAAGCTTAAGATGGTGTAGCTGGCCAAGAAGAAGAGGAAGGAGGCCGGTGATAAGGCCCAGGAAAAGTGCGAAACCACGAAGAAGGCAAAAGAACAAACCGGAAGAGAAGAGTGAGGCTCTGACAGAGGTCAGAAGTCGCCCTCGCTCGAGATAGAGGGAGAAGATGATGATCCAAACGTGCAGGGAGGAGCGGATCTGCAGACAAATTCGTTCTTCATCAAGCATCCAAGAGGGCACGAAGTAGTAGGGCCGCAAAAGAAATCCAAGGCCAGTAAGATGTTGGATCTAATCACCCTCACAGAGGGGGATCTGTACGACATTGGCGGCACAGTGCGAGATGCCACCGCGGAGATTCTACAACAGTTCGAGTAGCAACAGCAAGCATTAGGGGCCATCCAAGTGGGTCTCCATGAGTTGCAGATCCATACATCACAGACCAGTGTGGTGTCCACCAGTTTGGCCATTGGTACATCAGAAGCCACTGGGATGCTGTGCGCAACGGACCCCCGAGTGATAGTCCTGCGAGATGGAGCACTAACCACAGAGATTGAAGCTGAAAAGCCCATTATCAGTGCCCTCAAAGGAGTAGGGTTGAACTTGGTAGCGCTTCCTAGAGAGGCGCTTCACCTGCTATAAGATGGAGTGATGGCGGAGTTGATAACCCGCAAATAGCACGCTTTGCAAGTGATGAGAGAGCAGAATATCAACATTGATTAGCTAGGTGTGCAACGTGATACCACCCTCAATTCCATGAAGGAACTTACTACTACAAATCAATGCATGATTAAAGTTGTGAGGGATGCATGCCGAATGGTCCCATAGTTGGCCATTCCCCAGGATGCGGAAGCAGAAGAACATGTTCTCAAACTTGCTACAGGGGTGCGCAACGCTTGCACAGAATTGGCCAAGGTTCAGCTGGAGCTGACCTTTAGTGATCCAGGTGGATATTGGTGGCCACCTGCCAAGTCCACCTGGACCCCCACCATTGTCTTTCTCAGCATTTTCAGTTTCCTTAATTGTATCACAAATTTACTATTTTTAGCAGTTTTTTTCGGGTCCTGAACTTCCGGAGCCGTTTTGAGGCCCTAAACGACGTTTTTTGGGAAATCTGGGGGCAACATGGGTC
>APFE031565294.1:0-20001 GCA_000404065.3 Pinus taeda
CAATGTAACACACTAGTTGTTGATAAACATTAAGGCTAATCATATGCTGAGCAAAACAAAATTCAACTAATGCTCATCCACCTTAACTTGAAATGAAAAGTCTTCAACAATTACTTAAAATAAAAATATATATAAAGCCTCTAAAATATAAATATGTGAATAAACAACTATAGCTAATATCAAATGACTTCCCTTCCCTATTCTTCCCATACTAATACTTATAAAGTTAAGAGAATCACACGAGTGAGGGTATCACAAAATTTTCGGACTGAGTAAAAACTTTGAATTGAGAATACTTATACTTATAAAAGTTAAAAGAATCACACGAGGGAGGGTATCACAAAATTTTCATACTGAGTAAAAACTTTGGACTGGAGTTGGAGCACATACGTGTTAGAAGGTAGCATAGAAGATTTAAATAGTATCCTATATTCTAATTAAGCCATAAAACAGATATTGCCGTTGAGTATATGTGACTGTGAATATACCTTGGGGTATCGAGACAATCATAGCTTGAATGAACTGTGGGCAAATTTAGGGTTAGAAAGGAAACATAATATTCGTGCACGGCCATAAAACCTTGAACAAGAACATAAAGGATTTATAGATTGAAACATGCTACTCTCGTAACAAGTTAACAATAACTTTAAATTATAGTTAGGAGTCGAGAATATTATTGGTAAATCTTACTTGAGCATTTGTTTCATAGAAATGAAGGTTTTGGATGTATTGTAAAAGAATACATACATATAAAAAGACTCTGAAAGATATTAATGGTTATAATTTTTAAGAAACAAGAAAGAAGGGATTCCTAATATAAAATTCTTATTTCCTTAAATTAGGATGACCCATGTTTAAAATTCAAATATTGAGTTGCAGACATGACTAGCATGGAAAAGAAGTAAGGGTTCACAGAAATGAAGCCCCTTTTAGTCTTGCACACTAAGGTTTTGGAAAAAATGGTTTTTAAAACCCTTCACTAAATAAATAGAGACATTATTTGAAAGGAATAATGAAGATGTTGAAGAGAAATTTGAGGACTTGAACCCTAAAAACACAAAACAAAAATAAAATAATGTAGTGATAAGGGAAAAGGAGGTCTGATACCTCGCGAGACAATGTTTGTGTCCATGACATGCCTGTGCTAAAGTAACACGGTGTTTGTCATCTCAAACCTTAAAGGAAATATTTGTACTACAAAACCAAAAATCCAAAAAGGTATTTAAGCTGAAAACCCTTTCTTTAATATGTTAAAAGTCGAATGCAAACCCTTTCTTTAATATGTTAAAAGTCGAATGCAATATCTCAAACTTTATATAGAAAAAGGGAAAATGACACAAAAGGTGAAAATTTCCTCCGAGCATTACGATGTTGAAACCATAGGAGTTATCACATTCGAAGTTCTCTTCCAAAGATGTAAATCTTGGTTAGGTGATGTTTCAGATATTTTGATGCAGGAGCATCCAGCTCCAAGGAGACAGAAGGTGGTTGACGGTCTCATGGAGAGACAAGAACACACAGTCATACATGCATAGCTGGACAGGTGTTAGATTTGTCAGTTATTTTACTTTATTTATTTGTTTTATTTTCCAGAAGGTCGTTAGGACCAGGTCAATTAAAATTGTGAACTGTTTCTTTTAAATATGAATTAGTAACAGTAAAATAGGTTGATAGTTAATTAGTATCTTTATGAATTGTATTAGTTAGGAACAGTTAGAAATTGGTGGACAGTTACCCAATTCTGTTGGGGCAGTTCTACTTGAACAAAGAACTGTTGTGCCTCAGGAGATTAAAAAGGAAAAAGACAAACAATGTAAAAAATTCCTCAGACAGAGAAAACGAAATATACAGCCATTTCGAAATACAAATTTGTTCTTTTATTCTTTGTTAAATCACCACTGTACAGATAAATTTCACACATAGATACATAAATTCGGTGTAACTAATCTACGTTGGAATAAAAAAATAACAAGTATTTACAGGAAGAGCAAAGCACTGCCATATACATTATTTGCAGACAAGGAGGACGAAAAGTTGTGAACGCAAGCAAACCTTCAGGTAACCCATATAACCCTCAATTTATTTATGACCAAAGCAAATGCCGGATTGAAACCGAATAAACTTGTATCATTACATTAACTGTTATAAACAAAGCAAATACAGTTCAGGGCATCTCACGCTCCTTCAAAACAAAAACTTCATTCAAAATCGAACCTCGAAACAGAGATTTCGAACAAGAAAATGATACAACCAGACAGAATCAACTAATTGTCATGACGAGGAATTACCGAATGGAAACGGTGTGAACGAGGTTTTCTATCAAACCGATATCAAAATTACAGGCGAGGGTTCGAGAAAATCGAATGCCCATTTTACAAAGTTAAACAAACCTCAACATACAGGACGAGGGTTTGAAATCCCGAATACCCATCTAAAGAACAAGTGTTTCCACAACTGAGTAGCAGTATTACAGAACGAGGACCGAAGACCAATGTACAGGACTGAAGGAGGGTTACACAGTCAAAATACTATCTATTCCACCACTGAGATGACGAACTAACAACAAAAACGAATTCACAAAACTCTATGGCGAACTAACATGGAAAGACCCTACCGGTAAGAAAGGGCTGGACAGTCGAACGACTGCCAGAGGCCACGAAGGGCTTCAATCTACTGAGACAGCTACCTCGAGCCACCTACAACGAAATAAGAACCGATTAGTGCCAATAAAGTCACACAATAATCATTAAACTTAGCAAATGAATAAGGGTTGAAGCGCAGATCCTCACCTGGAGCTGAGGAGGTAGCACTGAAAAACACAACGACCATTATACCCCTGAAGACGAGGAGCGAGGGCATTAGGGTCGGAAGAACAAGTGGCAAATAAATTCAACAGAGAACCATGGCTTACCTTGGCAGCAGAGCTGAAGCGCAATAGCTTGGCGGAAACCCTGTCACGAGACCAACTTACAGTTTAATCAACCAGAAACAACATTTGAATGACAAATATGTGCATAACAAATAGTAAGCCAAAGATTATCATCGCGCAGAATGGAGGTCGTCTTACAGTTCGTTGTAACCCTACCTCCATAGCCATAGAGGACTGAAGGCACCCATCGAAATAGTGTTGAAACCAGAACGGCAGAGGAGCAAGAGTTTCCACAGAGCAGAGCAAACCTTCGGCACACTGAAGGAGTGAAAATGAAAAACGAGTGGGCTTAGGGTTGACAAAAGCCAACAAGCATATAAGGGAGAACCGGCAGGTGGAGGTCTCAAACCGGCGTGACCAGTAGCTACCCCAAGAAAATATCGGGAGGACGTACGAGCATTTAAGTAAAACAACTGACATAATTAAAAGCGCCAAGTTGTATCACTACGGTTCCATTGGGAAAGGCGGGAGGCCATCAAAATTGGTATCAGAGCTAGTTTCTTGAATTGGAATAAATGGAACAAGTGGAAGCTGAAGGAAGAGGAAGAGGAAGAGGACGAGTAGTCCGTAGGATAGCAGATGAGGGACTTCAAGAGGAGATTCGCGTTTTGCGTGAAAGATTGACAGTGGTGGAGGCTGGGGGAAGGAGAGACCCAGCAGATGATAGTGATGAAGAAGTAGCTGAACTAGAGGACGAGTTTGAAGGGGTGACACCGGAAATTAGATTGTTGAAGTCAGTTTTGCTGTCCAGTCATAAGCCAAGACATGAGTTACCCACTTATGACGGGAGTTTGTCTGCAGATGTGTTACTAGATTAGCTAAGTGAAGTAAATAAATTTTTTGAGTTTGAGGAAACCAGTGAGGACAAACAAGTGAAGTTTGCCGCCACCAAACTGAAAGGACATGCGTCCTTGTGGTGGGACAACATTCAGGCGGAGAGGAAGAGGCTACACAAACAACCTATAAAGAAGTGGGCCAGAATGGAGGCAAAACTGGAAAGGTTCCTTCCAAAAGATTACCAGATCATGTTGTACAGACAGGTACAGAACTTGAAGCAAAGAGGAATGACTGTTAGGGAATTTACAGAGGAATTTTATAAGTTGAATTTACGAGCGGGGTATGTGGAAGATACCCTAGGGAAAACAACCAGATTTGTGAATGGCTTGAGGGGGGAGATTTTGGATGAAATTGGTATCCTCTCACCTCAAACGTTGGATGAAGCCTATCAGTTTGCGCTGAAGGTAGAGGAGAAAATTAATCGGAAGCAGAACGCCAAGAGAGGAGGTGGATCTGGCAGGGGAAAAGGCAAGGTTTTTGGCAGAAGTAGAAGTACAGTTTAAAATGAGGAGGGAAGCAGTTCCAAATATGTTGGCACAAAAGAGAAGGACAATAGCACCAGGGAAGGAAGACGAGCTCAGCGAGGGCAAGGATTTGGTCGAGGCAGGGGAACTGTCCAGTACTATCGTTGTCACAAATTGGGACACAAGTCATATGACTGTCCTGAAGGTGAACCATCAGGTGGGAGAGGAACTTATGTTGCTCAGCCGGAGGATGTTGAGGAGACACCTCAAGAAGAAGAGAACACACTAGAGACAGGTGAAGCTTTGGTGTTGAATAAAGTGCCGTTAAAACCAACAAAAGAGGTTGCAGAACCGGATCAGCAAAAGGCTTTGTTTTGCACTGTCTGCAAGTCACAGGGCAAGTGCTGTAAATTTATCATTGACAGTGGGAGTACTGACAATTTAGTAGCCGTAGAGATGGTAGAAAAGTTTGGAATAAAGAAAAAAAAGCATCCGACTCCCTACAAAGTGTCGTGGCTGCAGAAAGGGCATCAACTGTTAGTTGACGAACAGTGTGAGGTGGAGTTTTAGATCGGTAAGTATAAGGACAAGATCCTTTGCGATGTCATGCCAATGGATGTCTGTCACCTACTGTTGGGACGACCTTGGCAGTTTGATAGAAGTGCAGTTCATGACGGAAAAACCAACTGCTATAAGTTTGTTAAAGACGGGATCAAGCATACGCTTGTACCCATCAGGGAGGAAAATACAGCAGAAGCCAGTGGGGTGAAAGCACTAGTATTAGGCGGAAAGGAGTTTATAAAACAGATTGAGGATAGCGAAATAAATTTTTCTATCATAAGGAGACCAAAGGCAGTGGTACTTCATACACAGATTTTAGATTTGCCCGAAGAAGTTCAGAAGTTGTTGCAGGATTTTGGAGACATTGTGGTAGATGAACTTCCAGATGAATTGCCACCAAGAAGAGGTATTAGTCACTGTATTGACTTTATACCAGGAGCAAGCCTACCAAATAAAGCAGCTTATCGCATGAGTCCTAAATACCATGAAGAAATCAGGAAACAGGTCCAGGAGTTGTTGGACAAAGATTTGATTCGAGAAAGCATGAGCCCATGTGCAGTACCAACTGTTTTGGCTCCAAAGAAAGGAGGAGAGTGGAGAATGTGTACAGATTCCAGGGCTATTAAAACAATTACTGTTAGGTACAGGTTTCCCTTACCAAGGATGGACGATATGATGGATTGTTTGAGTGGAGCGGCTTATTTTTCGAAGAATGACTTGAAAAGTGGATATCACCAGATCCGAATTCGGGAAGGAGATGAATGGAAGACTGCTTTCAAGACAAATGAAGGCTTATATGAGTGGCTGGTGATGCCATTTGTTTTGAGCAATGCTCCCAGCACGTTCATGCGCCTGATGAATGAAGTGCTGAAGGAATTTAATACTAAGTTCATAATAGTTTACCTGGATGATATTCTGATTTTTAGTAAGACTAAAGAGGAACATTTCAGACATTTGCAGAGTGTGTTGAAGAAGTTGCAGCAGAACAAGCTGCTAATTAATCTGAAGAAGTGTACTTTTTTTCAGCGAGAATTAGTGTATCTGGGCTTTGTCATCGCGGAAAACGAACTAAAAATGGACCCAAAAAAGGTGACAGCTATAGTTAGCTGGCCTTCACCAAAAAGTTTATTTGAAGTCCGAAGTTTCCACGGACTAGCCAGTTTTTACAGGAAATTTATCAGAAAGTTCACCGAGATTTGCGCACCAATGTTGGATACGATCAAGAAGATAAATCAACCATTTCACTGGACTGAAGCAGCAGAAAATAGTTTTCAGATCTTGAAAAAGAAGATTACTGAAAGACCAGTGTTAAGACTGCCTGATTTCAACAAACTTTTTCAAGTTCGTTGGGATGCCAGTGGTACGGCCATTGGGGCAGTCCTTAGTCAGGAGGACAGACTAGTTTCTTATTTCAGTGAAAAGCTAAATGAGAGCAGGCAAAAATACTCAACCTACGACAAGGAGTTTTACGCCATTGTGCAAGCTTTGAAACATTGGCGACATTATCTGCTAGGTAACGAGTTTGTTCTGTTTTCTGATAACTCTGCATTGCAGTACATTATGCAGCAACATAAATTGAACCATAAGCATGCAGCTTGGGTTGAGTATTTCCAAAGTTTTACATTTGTACTAAAACACATTAGTGGGCAATCAAATAAGGTGGCAGATGCACTGAGCAGAAGAACGTTGCTTCTACAGGAAAACATGATGCATATTTTAGTCTTTGAACATTTAAAAGAGTTGTATCCAACCGATACTAAGTTTAGGGAGGCCTATGAGGCTTGCCCAAACCCGCTGTTACGAAATAACAACATGTGGTTAGACTATAATCTACAGGAAGGATTGTTGTTTAAGGGAGGGCAGTTGTGTATTCCCAACTGTTCTATGCGGGAAAACATTATACAGGAAAAACACAGTGGGGGTCTGGCTGGACATTTCGGTATTGACAAAACGATTGCTCAGGTACAACATTTTTATTTCTGGCCAAAGTTGCAGCTAGATGTGCAGAGGTACGTGACTAGATGTAAAATTTGTCAACTAGCAAAAGGTCACAGCTAGAACACTGGACTTTATATGCCATTACCCATTCCTGGCCGACCATGGGATTCGGTTAGTATGGATTTTGTACTGGGTTTGCCGAAGACACAACGAGGATTTGATTCAATAATGGTTGTGGTAGACCAATTTTCAAAAATGGCACACTTTGTACCATGCAAGAAAACCAGCGATGCTACTTACATAGCACATATTTTCTTTACTGAGATTGTGCAGTTGCATGGACTTCCAAGATCCATTATCTCTGACAGAGACGTAAAGTTCACCAGTCATTTTTGGAGAACTTTGTGGAAAAAGTTGAAAACCCAGTTGCAGTTCAGCTCTGCTTATCATCCGCAGACGGATGGTCAGACAGAGGTGGTGAACCGAAGTCTGGGAAATTTACTTCGAAGTTTAACAGGTGAAAACTCCCGGACTTGGGACCGTGTACTTTCCCAGGCAGAATTCACATACAACGATTCCCCTAACCGCAGCATAGGATATAGTTCGTTCCAGATTCTGTACGGCATGCATCCACGAGGAGTGCATGAATTACGAGATTTGGGGAAACTTGAGAAACGAAGCGCTGATGGGGAAGATTTTGCCGAAGCTATGAGTAACTTGCATGAACAGGTCAAACTGAAATTACAGGACAGCAGTCAGAGGTATAAATAGCGAGCTGATACAAAGCATTGGGAAGTTCAGTTCAACGTAGGGGATGAAGTCCTTGCGTACTTACGTAAGGAATGGTTTCCAAAAAGAGATTACAGCAAGCTAAAATTTAAGAAAATCGGGCCTTGTAAAATCATTCGCAAATTTTCTGCAAACACCTATGAACTACAGTTGCCACCAGGGATCGGTATTTCCCCTATTTTTAACGTGACAGATCTGTTTCCTTATGTCACTGATTCAACAGACATTACAGCAGCAAAGCCACCACGGGACACCAATTTTGAAGGAGATTCATGGACGAGACAGATGCCAATGGCACCACCCCTTGAGATCGAAGGGATTTTAGACACACAGGTAGCTAAGCACACACGCAGGAAGGAGTACTTGCGGTATTTGGTCAAATGGAAGAACCGTCCGGTAGAGGACAGTTCGTGGCTTAACGCTTCACAGGTACAGAAAGCAGGCTATTCTGTCGATGACCTCATGGAACGGAGCCATGACTTTTTGCCACCCCAGGAGCCTGATGCAGGAGCATCCAGCTCCGAGGAGACAGAAGGTGGTTGATGGTCTCATGGAGAGACAAGAACACACAGTCATACATGCATAGCTGGACAGGTGTTAGATTTGTCAGTTATTTACTTTATTTATTTGTTTTATTTTCCAGAAGTTCGTTAGGACCAAGTCAATTAAAATTGTGAACTGTTTCTTTTAAATAGGAATTAGTAACAGTAAAATAGGTTGATAGTTAATTAGTATCTTTATGAATTGTATTAGTTAGGAACGGTTAGAAATTGGTGGACAGTTACCCAATTCTGTTGGGGAAGTTCTACTTGAACAAAGAAATGTTGTGCCTCAGGAGATTAAAAAGGAAAAAGACAAACAATGTAAAAAATTCCTCAGACAGAGAAAACGAAATATACAGTCATTTCGAAATACACATTTGTTCTTTTATTCTCTGTTAAATCACCACTGTACAGATAAATTTCACACATAGATACATAAATTCTGTGTAACTAATCTACGTTGGAATAACAAAATAACAAGTATTTACAGGAAGAGCAGATCGCTGCCATATACATCATTTCCAGACAAGGAGGACGAGAAGTTGTGAACGCAAGAAAACCTTCAGGTAACCCATATAACCCTCAATTTATTTATGACCAAAGCAAATGCCGGATTGAAACCAAATAAACTTGTATCATTACATTAACTGTTATAAACAAAGAAAATACAGTTCAGGGCATCTCAACCTCCTTCGAAACAAAAACTTCATTCAAAACTGAACCTCGAAACAGAGATTTCGAACAAGAGAATGATACAACCAGACAGAATCAACTAATTGTCATGACGAGGAATTACCGAATGGAAACGGTGTGAACGAGGGTTTCTATCAAACCGATATCAACATTACAGGCGAGGGTTTGAGACAATCGAATGCCCATTTTACAAATTTAAACAAACCTCAACATACAGGACGAGGGTTTGAAACCCCGAATACCCATCTACAGAACAAGTGTTTCCACAGCTGAGTAGCAGTATTACAGAACGAGGACTGAAGACCAACGTACAGGACTGAATGAGGGTTACACAGTCAAAATACTATCTATTCCACTGCTCAGATGATGGACTAACAACAAAAACGAATTCACAGAACTCTATGGCGAACTAACATGGAAAGACCCTACCGGTAAGAAAGGGCTGGAGACTCGAACGACTGCCAGAGGCCGCGGAGGGCTTCAATCTACTGAGACAGCTACCTCGAGCCACCTACAACGAAATAAAAATTGATTAGTGCCAATACAATCACACAATAATCATTAAACTTAGCAAATGCATAAGGGTTGAAGCACAGATCCTCACCTGGAGCTGAGGAGGCAGCACTGAAAAACACAACGACCATTATACCCCTGAAGACGAGGAGCGAGGGCGTTAGGGTCGGAATAACAAGTGGCAAATAAATTCAACAGAGAACCATGGCTTACCTTGGCAGCAGAGCTGAAGCGCAATAGCTTGGCGGAAACCCTATCACGAGACCAACTTACAGTTTAATCAACCAGAAACAACATTTGAATGACAAATATGTGCATAAAAAACAGTAAGCCAAAGATTATCATCGCGCAGAACGGAGGTCGTCTTACAGTTCGTTGTAACCCTACCTCCATAGCCACAGAGGACCGAAGGCACCCATCGAAACAGTGTTGAAACCAGAACGACAGAGGAGCAAGAGTTTCCACAGAGCAGAGCAAACCTTCGGCACAGTGAAAGAGTGAAAATGAAAAACGAGTGGGCTTAGGGTTGACAAAAGCCAACAAGCATATAAGGGAGAACCGACAGGTGGAGGTCTCAAACCGGCGTGACCAGTAGCTACCCCAAGAAAATATCGGGAGGACGTACGAGCATTTAAGTCAAAAAACTGACATAATTAAAAGCGCCAAGTCGTATCACTACTGTTGCATTGGGAAAGGCGGGAGGCCATCATATTTTTTGTTCGAAATTGAGTGGAAACTCTGAAACTCCACAAAGTAGAGGCATTTCACCCCTCATTAAAAAACACAAACATTAGCAATAAATGCTACAAACAAAAAAAGAAATGTAGACGTTGTATTACATAGAATTATTCTATATAATACGGGTATGAACACATATTATAAATATAAATACGTGTGACAACTCTAATAATGATGAATACAAATAGGTAAATCAATAAAATAATATAATATAATTCATATATATATATATATAATAAATATATATAATATCATATAATATATAATAATATATATAAATATATTAATATATATATAGATATAAATTAAAATTTAAAATGGATGAAATTAATCTTTTGAAATATATAGTGATATATTCATTATACATATGCACCTCTTTATTACAAATGTGATGTAGGAGCATTATTTCCTAGAAAAAATTATTTTTGTTTAGAGTTAAAAGATAACATGTATATTAGGGCATTAGGGTAGTACATTGAGACAAGTATTTTGATTTCACATTAATCTAGGGATTATAAATTATTGGTTTGGATGATGAGTTGGAAAATTCAGCCTTTCCAAATGTAACTAACCTTAATCAACTTCTTAGGGAGTTAGGAAAAGGGACATATGCTATCATCTTAGTTATATGTAACTAACCTTAATCAACTTGTTAGGGATTTAGGAAAAGGGAAATATGTTATCATCTTAGTTATGTTGATATGCCCTTATAGTACAACAACAATACTAGTTTGTTGCGGAAAATTCTGGAGTTGACCAAGCATGGTGATTTAGGAGGCGTTGTTAGCAAAGAGGCCTCTCATTGTTTGCAGATATATGTCCCATTGTATCTATATACATGTGTTCTATAATTAGAAGGTTGTTGTTGGTCAAGGGGAAAGGAAGGAGTAATACTTGAACAATTCTAGGGGGCTCATGTAGTAAGCCATTGTGATTTTTGTTGTAAAATAATATTCTATGTTAATGAAATCTGAAAGGTTTAGCCATCGTTGCTAGTTTACTCTTCTATTTGACACAAAAATGGTGGATAAGAACTTTGTTATGTTTTGTTGATTTTAAAATCCTTAATTTCCTTTAAGTGTGGAAATCATTGTCCTGACATAATTTAGTTATGAGAGATATTTCTTAGGTAACAAGATGAATTTTAGGGATTAGAGATAATAGAGCTTGATGGAAGAACTTGGAAAATAAAAGCGCAAGGAAGGTATGGAGAGGAGCAATGAAAAAAATGAGTTTTGGGGCTCAAAGTGAGATCCACTCAGTGGGGAGCATAAGGACTTTGTTGGGATCATCTAATGATATAGCCATCCTCATAAATATGTGTTTAGAAATAAAGTCAAATAAAGGTTGTTTATGTGTGCATATTCCATTTGTTTGAACAATATGTGTTAATTCCCTAATTGAGGGACCAAGGGTGTCTATAACTCTTACTATAAGTGTCTCTATGTTTAAGTGGTGCAATTATTTTCATACCATCAAGCGTTGGTGTTTGTGGACTTAAAGTTGCATGGAGGTTATGGAACTTACAAAATGCCTAAGCTTTGTGACTAGTGACAGGACCATTTGTTCTTAGGTCTTGACCATTTGGAAGAATTGTTTCCAGAGAAACCTAGAACTGGGAAATAGTCCAACCTTAGGAAGAGTTAGATCTACAGAATGAGTTTGGACTAGAACACGATGAACCCCGACCAAGAGAAAGAACTACAAACATAGTGGAAATCATTGTTAATCGAGCTTCAACGCCCAAAATTAGAATGAAAGCGATGAACATCCAAACCTATTGAATACCTTAAATAGACCCTCTATAATTATGTTGTATCTATTACAACACCCTAAAAAAATTCACTACACCCAAATTTTAGAGCCTACTTCACCATCATATCTAGTGTTCTCAAGTGTAATCACATTAATTAGAACATATTTGGTGTATTTCATGGTCGTAACATATTTTTGTTGTTGTAAAACAACATTTTTTTGTTGCATTCACACATATTTCATCCGTTGTACTTGGGGAATATATGTAAAGTGGAATTTTGGCGCATACTTTTTCTTGTTCAATATTGTCTAAGTTTTCTCAATGATTTAGTTTGTGTCAAATATGGTTTTATGTTTGGACTCATCATATTCGCCCGTTTCTCTATATTTCAAACTTAGATAACTTTGGTTGCAAAATGAACCCATTGAGGAAAAAACTCGTGAGCACACTCTTAAGACATGATCAAGAATCCTTCATTGGTTGGAAGTGCATCCTGTGCCATCAAAGAGTGCACAGTGCACTCCTTAAGCCCTTTCTCCTTCCTTGGTCTGAACTATTTCCTTGTGAAATAAATTCTTCCTTTGAGTGCACTCCTTTGATCTTAAAAAGCATGGCCTCCTTGGGAGCATGAGTGCACCCTAAATACCTTACTTTCCACCCTTCAACCTACCTCAATGTGTCATGTTCCCTCTTGACCATTTGAGCACATGAGTGCACTCTAAAGGCACACAGATTCATCCTTCATCTTTTAGAATTGTGCCATGTTACCTCATTGGTCTTTTGAGTGCATGAGCACACCATGAAGGCACAAATATACATCTTTGACCATTCATGAGTGTACCCTACACCCTCGTTATCTCCCTTGAGCACACAGTGCACCTCGGGAGCTTACAGACTCCTCTTTCTCCCTTTAGGCATGCATGTTGCACCTTCTTTTGAGTGCCTCTTTCTCTTTAGTGCATGAATGCATCTCGAAGCCTTGAAGCCTCTTCCATTTAGCCCTTTAGCCTTTTCAAATGTTCCCTTGCACCCAAAGTCCATCCTTGTTATGAACATTGTTAAGGCATGAACAAAAAATATGATTGAAAAATCTACATGAAACAACTTAGAATAGGATATTTTCAAGCTAATGTATGCTTGTCAGTGATTGTGGATACATGTATTCTTGGAACAACATGGAAAGAATGCATGAAGAAGGTTGGGCGAATAAGGAAAAGAAAGGAAGCATTGGATAACAAAGGACACATTGAAATCTTGATGATAAAAGTACCCTGAATACTCTAGTAGATCAAAGATGCTTTGAAGGGTGAGGAAATCAATGATCAGAAGCTCCATGAAAAATAAATAAATGAGTGGTAGTCATGTCACCATTGAAGAAAGTGCATGTCACCGGACACTATTAGTCCCTGTCATTAAGGATAGTGACATGTCACATCTTCATCACATGATGATGTGGAAGCTATGATGCAATGATGTAATAATTGTAAATACAAATAAGTGGAATTACAATAGTCATGTATGGAAAAAATAGTCATGTAATAGCAAGATTCATATGTAATTATAAAAGTCATTTGGAAGTCTAAAGGTTGTAGAAGTCCAAACGTCATTAGGAGTTGTAAAGTCAAGAGTCATGGGGATGTGAAAGGTCATGCCTCAAATTATAAAAGCATCATCATTACTCATGAAATGGAGGTTTTAACCTTGGCTTCTCCCACAAGGAATTAGAGAGATAGAGTTAGCCCTTTTCGGGAGCATGTAGTGGCTTTAATTCTCCACTATTGGAGCTAGTGATGTTCATTTTACTTATGTATCTTGGAACTTTTGCTTAATACTTGAAGTATTTCGGCGAACAAGTTTTCATATATGGATTGTGAATGTTTCTAAGACTATTCTTTGAATTTTTATGATTCTTGTTTTCTTTCACACGTAATTAAGTAATTCAACTATTTTGGTGACTTTGGCACTTAACTTATTGGAAATGTGTTGAAATTTTTGTAGTAATCGTCACATTTATGTGAAATTTTTTTCTTGATCTTAGATGAGCCTTCCTAATGTGTGTGGGTCTCCATTAGGGTAGTGATATTACTTCTCTCTTAGAGGGTCACTTTCATTCCCCTTTATAGTGAAAGAACCTTGATACATATACAATCAAACATTCATAAGGCACACTTTCTTGCTCATTCAAAAGCACATGTGTGATTCTCCCTCATGCTAATAGCTAAAGACAAGGCATATGATATTTAATTGAATGACAGTTGGGTCGTATTTCAGATGGGAATCCTACACCAAATGGTGTGAAGTCTAATTGGGACGTCATATCAAGCAGATCCCATATATGTTGGTGTTATCCAACACCATCAACATTCTTGCGCTAGAAGGAGGGTGGCCAATATTTTATGGTTGATAACTCCACACATCCTAACCATTTATCTTCTGGACAAGGTAGCAATATTACAAGCACCATCCCAACTAATATTCCTGAAGTGAGAAGGTTTTCTCAACTTGGGATGGAGTTGGCATATGAGGTTACCTACGAACAACTCAGGGAACATTGACCTATAACTCATTGGTTTTCAAAATCTATTGTTTTACTTCATGTTCCACATAATCTTCTGTATCAGCCTAAGAAGAAAGAAAAAAATTGTACTGGTCTATTAGTTGCAAAGTTGGAATATTTGGTTTTATCCAATCTTGAAAAGTTAGTAGAGTCCTTAGAAGACAGAGTTCAACAAGATCCACTTCCACCCATTAATGAAGGGTATGAGGAAAAAATTGTTCTTTCTAACGACATTTTTGACAATTTAGACTATGAAGGAGAAAGCTCCTCAGAATATGAAAAGGATGAGGAAACCAAATAAAAAGACATGGCTGACTAGGACCCAGATTAGATGGCCGAGGGGCCTCTTTCTCTTCCTGATGACCTTCATAAAATGCCCAAAAATAGGAAAACACTTTTATCAAAATTTGATCCAGATAGTAAAATATAGTCAAAAGACCACATTGATGATTTCTACATGCATCTATGGATTTTAGAGGTATGGTACGATATTGTTTCTTATAGAATTTTTCCTTTTAGATTAGAAGGTGAAGCAAAATCATGGTACCATAGTATGACTTTTAGTTCTATCCACACATGGAGGGTGTTTAAGAAGTTAATTTTGGTGAAATTTGTTGACGAAAAGACTCCTGTGATGTTATTGAAAGAGCTCAAAAAAAATAAGATGGGTGAAAAGGAGAATGTAAAATAATCCAATAAAAAATTCAATTTCATACTTAACAATTTCCCCCGAAGCACACAACCTCATGATTCAATTACTATTGATTACTATATAGTTTCCTTTCCCACCAACATTTCCTTGTTCATTACAAGGGATGTAAAGGAAGCATTCTCCCTAAAGTTTAGAAAATAAATCATCATGGAGAAGAATTTTGTGCTACTGGAGTTATTACTAATGATGATGAATATAAAGACTCCAAGGAAATGGAAAATAAATCTTAACCTTCTTCAAGTAAGGCTAAAGAGAAGGATTCATCATATATTGAAAAGTTGACTAGGAAAATAAAAGAACTTACCAATGAGATCTCATAATTAAAGAGAAGGTCAGACAACGATTCTATGAGTAGAAAGCCTCCCAATTCATCCCCACTCTAAAGGAATACTAGAAACAACAACAATTAACCCACCAAAACTGCCTAGAGTTCGAATGTTGTATTTAATATTGAAATTATAGGCATGGATAGTGATTTCTCTTTACACTAGGAATATCATTGAGAAAACACATTCCCCCAATAGACCCACAACATGACTACTCTGGCTGCACACATTTTTGATTCCTTATTAGTAGATGAGTAGTCAGAACAAATGGAAGAAACATAAGAACCTACAACGGCTGAATCAAGTATTGGTATTGGACATGCAACAAATGATTTTTATCATATTCCTAATGCTGATAAGAAAAGCATTGAAACACCACATCAAAGTGAGGTCCCTCCTTAGAAGAAAAATGTTTGATATAGTTCGAGGAGAAAAGGGCCCATTTTTGAACAAGAGGTGATGAGAGATAAATTGAAGGAATAATTGTTCAGAAGGATATCACCACTAATTAATCGTAATCAAAATGCACAAAGGATAGAAATGAAAAAGTTTCCAAGAACACTTCATCCAGTAGTAAAAGTAATTCCACCACTTTGAAAATGTCAAAGAAAGCCACTCCTCTAGACACATCAACACTTCCTTCTAAAGGTGAAACAATTTATTATAACATAGTTGAAGATTTGAAGAGGGATCAAGCAAACATTTCCATCTATGAGATCGAAAAGATAGAAATCAATGTGAAATTCTATTCCAAGCCTTTCCACCAACTTCCCCAGGTGAAAAGGCTTTTTACTACTAAAAAAGGATGTCTAGTGAGTTTTCTGGTTCACTTGAATCTGTGTTTACTTTTGTAACATTAGATGCTAACGCTCTCTTCCCTCCATTTTTGGTAATATTTTTAATTTTTAATGACAACATCCATAATTGTTTAGTTGATTTTGATGCATCTGTGAATGTAATTCCATTATCTGTTGCTAATAAAATAAACAATAAATGGAACAAAACTGATGCAAAAATAATTTAGCTAGACCAAACCATTGACCAAGTTATTGGTGAGCTATGAAATGTTCTCATCCAATTATCATTTGATCACCAAGTTCACCAGTGTATAAAAATTGTAATTGTGGACATCCCTGAAGCCTACGATCTACTCCTTCGTAGATACTAATCTAGTAAACTATAAGGTTATTTTGCTACAGATTGGTCAAACTTGTGTCTTCCATACAAGTGCAAGAATAACCAAATTCGAGTCGAAAGTGAGTCATACATGAAATACACCATGACACCACTTGAGGACCACAATGAGCTTGTTTCTTTTACTGATTTAATCTTTGGAAATGATTTCCTAGAAACTAATCATGGGTGTTATCAAGCACAACCATCACCTGTCCTACCAGGTACACAATAGGAGCTACTTCCTTTCTCTCCAACGGGTGCAAATGAATCCTTTAATATGGATGTACATAGTAGTACTAATAATAGTATAGGAAGTAGCCTAGCAGCCAATAATATTTGGAATTTATATTTTGATGGTTCAAATATGTAAGATGGTTATGGAGCTGGATGCATACTTATAGACCCATGTAAAAAGAAGCATATCATTTCATGAAGTTTGGAGTTTGAGTGTGCCAATAATAGTGTCGAATTTGAAGAACTGATACCTGGACTAAGGAAAGTCGTTGAACTGAAGGTAGAGTTCCTCAAGGTAGTTGGTGACGCAGAGATGGTCACTTGTTAGGTAAGACACTATCCACTGTGTTTCATCGAATCTTAAAAACTACTAATAGAAGGTATGGTGTTTAATTAATTACTTTAAATATTTTAATATTATTTATATTCCTAGTATTAGAAATGTTGCAGGAAATGCATTAGAAAATGTAGCTACTAGGATGTTGCCAATGAGAAATGGCTTTTCTATTAAAATGATAAAGAGACCATTTGTGCTTGATAAAGGCACTAATTTTCATGATCTCAATGGTGACCAATAGATATTGCATTTTATGGCTAATGCAAACGTATTCAAAGATGTTTCCATAGAAGAGGATGATGATGATAAAGCTTTGCAAGAGGCATCTAATGCAATGAAAGGTAACACTCTGCCTAAATGTATAGTGTCTCTAGAGAAATTATATGACCTACAAAACTAGTTTAGAGGACCAATAAATACAAAGACTAAGAGCTTGAAGTTATCATTTGAGCCAGTCAAACTAGGAACTCAAGAAGATCTGAAATATGTAAACCTCAATACATGTTGTTCTCCATAGGAATGAAAAGCATTCATCCAATTATTCAAATAGTATCGTGATGTGTTTTCATGGAAATACGATGACCTAAACACATATAACATTGATATTATCCAACATGTCATTCCCATCAAAGAAGGCGAAAAGAAGTCTGGTGAGATAAGGTTATGTGTACACTTCTGCAATCCCAATTGTGCATCTAATAAATATAATTACCTAGTTCCATTCATGGAATAAATTCTATAGATAATATCTAGATCTTAAATGTCCTGGCTGCTATATTGGTTATAATCAAGTGTTAGTGGTAGAACAAGATCAATTCAAAACTACCTCCAGGACCAAATGTGGAACATTTTCTTTCAAGGGAATTCCATTTGGACTTATCAAAATTTGTGCCACATTTCAAAGAGCAATGGACATCTCTTTCTGTGGCTTTATTGGTCACAACCTAGTTCTTTATTTATATGATGTTACTATGTTTTCTAAGAGAATATTAGATCATGTATGCCATTTAAAACAAATATTTAAGAAGTGTCACAAATATGGGATTTCTCACAGTCCCAAGAAAAACATATTTTTTGTGACAAAATGGAAACTCTTAGGGCACATAATTGTAAAGAAAAGAATTAAATTTTATCCCCATAGGGTCAAATCCACAACACAAATCATGTTCCCAGTGAATGAGAAGGCTATGTAATCTTCCTTAGGAAAGATTAATTTCCTACAAAAAATCATCTCTAACTATGCTTAGATAGTCAAGCCTTTACAAGAGATGATTAAGAAAGATGCAATTTATAAATGCGATAGATGGGAAAAGGATGATTTCTCTGAAGTCAAACAAGTTATCATTGATGCACGTGCACTATTTAGTCTTAGTTAAGGTAAATATTTATTTCTTAACACCTTTCCTTCAGATTCATCTATTGTGGTCGTATTGACTCAAAAGGCTACTAAAGGAAATTATTGTCCTATCTTTTTCACAAGTGATGGCCTACAATGATGGGAAATAAATTATGTTTCAATTGACAAACATGTATATGTTGAATACAAGGAAATTAAATATTTCAGGCCCTACCTTTTAAAGTTTCATGCGATCATATTTGTCTCTCATCCAACGATAAGGACACCCATCGTGTATTAGGAGTTGGGTGAGAAGAGGGAAAATTGGAGGACTTGCCTACAAGAATATGGTATGGATTTCAAACAATTTCATATAATAAAGGGTCATGGCCTTTCTCAACTAGCAGATAGAAATGTAAAATGTTGAACATGTTCCTTAGTTTGCATCTATAGTACCATGCTATGCCGATATATGGAAATTTATAGAAAATGAAACCTTTCATGAACATTTATTGAATGAAAAAAATAGTGAAATTCATTTAAAATATTTATCTTACCAGCTTGTTCATGGAGTTCTTTTTAGAAAGCACGACAACAATGTCTTGTTGAGATGCCTTGAACCACAAGATACAAAGAAGGTAATTAGAGACTTGTGCAATGGATCAACGGGTGGTCATTATTCGGATTACACAATTGTTCACAATGTAATGAGGGTTGGTTTAATTTTCCCAATCTAGTCAAATATTATCATGATTATGTTCGTAAGTGCCTAGCTTGTCAGAGATGCGTTGATCAAGATCAGAGGCCATTCATCCCATGTTACCAGTAGTAGTTGAGGAACCTATCCAACAATGTGGCCTAGATTTTATCAAATAAATATTCCCACACTCGTTAAAGAAACACTGATACATTTTGATAGAAACAAATTATTTTACTCAGTGTTCAGAAGTTGTTCCCTTGAGACAAGTCAATGATCAGGAAATCCACTTTTTATGACAAGATATTATAAGTAGGTTTGGTGTATCAACGTCACTTATATTTGATAATGCAAATTATTTTTTTTCATTGAGACCTTATTAATTCACATTAGGAAATGGGATTGTATTAAAGCATGCATCTAATTATTACCCTTGGGAAATGGTTTGGCTGAATCAACAAATAAAAATATTCTCCAAATAATTAATAAAACCATCTTCTGTAATCAAAGGGACTGTCGTAATTCTTTAAAAAATGCATTATGGGCTAACTGCGTAACACATAATCCTTCCCGCAAGACCTCGTTGTACTTTTCGTTTATGATAAAGAAGTTATCTGTTGGGTCCCTATAATACTAGTGATTACCCCATTACTATGGTAGTTGTACCCCTTATTAATATTGTTGTGCCCCTATTGCCCCCATATTGTTATTATTGTGCCCCAGAGAATCCCTCTATTGTTATTTTTGTGGCTTTGGATTATTATTGTTAGGTCGGCTGGGTTATATTGTGACTCCTTAAACTCCTATATATAGAAATGAGGTTTTGTCATTTGTATCATCCAAGAATTGTTCATTTATGTAATGTA
>APFE031565305.1:1504-28212 GCA_000404065.3 Pinus taeda
ATGCTCTCGCATTGTTTATTTTATGTGTTTTAGAATTCGTATGTAGGTAATTTCTGTATGGGGTTAAAACCTACATTAACCTCAGTGAACTCATATCCCATATTTAGGATAAAAAAGAAAAGAAATACATATGTAACATCCACACCAAAAATAAAAAATAAAAAAAAGTAATCATTAAAAACTAACTTCTACAACTTTTACTATTCCGTATATGAATAAAACTGCATAGTAGTAGTAGTCATAAAAGGATATATATATATATATATAGGCATGTTTAAATGTTGGTTACTACCAAAACCATTGGCGACTTCACTATTCAGTGGCTTGCTTGTAGCTACTGTATTTCCTATGCATACATCTGTTCTTTTTAGCTGCACCCTCCGAAGTTTAAGATTTCACTACTAGCCATGAATAAGACTTGACTACCAAAAGGTTAACATGGCACATTGTAATGTTATATTGTTAATTGCTCAAATAAATTCTCTCATAATCATATAATTTGGTGAGGGAACAGTATAATTATATTAGGGGAACAGAATTCTCTCGAAGGCGCATAGCCTTAAATCTCGGGTCTAGATGATGTGCCCAGTTGTCTCAGGATCCCACCGTCGGTCTATGTGTTAGGTAACTATAATACTATTATATTCCTCATATTTTTATTATTAGTGTAGCCCCCTATTGTTATTTTCGTGCCCATGTATACCCCATGTTGTTATTGTTGTGCCCCATAGATGCCCACTATTGTTATTATTGTGCCCTTACATTATTATTGTTATGTAGGCTTTGATTATATTGTGGCTTCTTTGACTTCTATATACTAAGGAGGTCTTATCATTTGTATTATCAAATAATTATTCATTTATGTAATGTAAAGGAGGTTCCCCTTCGAAGAGGACAATTTTTAAGTCGTTTATGTCTTTTCTTCTGTTCTTTGAGCTGGTTGGATAACATTTGGTATCGGAGAGTTGGATTCTAGGGTTTCGATTCTCCAAATAGGTCATCTTGGCATTTTTGCTATAAATTTTTTTTTACGAAGCTTCAAAAGCTTAAATTTATACTACGTGGATTCAAAACATTGGTGAACCTCTTGTACGACTTTCAGATCTTGGTTCGTAATATTCTCAGATATATGATCCAAGGAAGATAGGATTTTTGCAGGCTCCAAAATTCCATTTCAAACAGGTGACCTAGGGAAAATCATCATTCCTTTTTCTCTGAGCATCAGATTTGAATTGCATAAAAAGTGGCTAAAATTGGAGAAACTATAAGTTTTTTGGTATCATTTTCAAGGCCGAAGGTCGAAACAGTGAAATTTGGCACTCTATACAAGTTCGCTCTACCAAACCAGTCTATAATTAGGTCAGCGTCAGAGATTGGGCATAACATTTTCTTGAAGAATCCAATATCATTTTGACTTGTGGGGTTGGAAAGAAGACTTAGAGGGATACAATAAGAATAAATTTTAGACTTTAGAGATCTAAAATTACAGGAATATAATAATTTCAATATTGAACTCCTAAACGACGAGAAAAAGGTGTGTATTTAAAAAAAAATTGCATAAATTTTGTTTGAAAATCAGTTTGAAGTGATTCAAAGGGAATAATGAAGCATAGATATCATTATTTGATTCTTAAATGTCTAGAAATAAACAAAATGGACACACCTAGGAAGAAACTAGAAATATCTACTATGATGCATGAAGAAGAGGATGAAATACAACACGATATATCAAAATTACGCGACCAAGTGCAACAAATTTCGCTCTCGCAAAGAGTAACCAAAAACTAATGGAAGCTAATATGGATGGTTTGAAGAATGGTTTAAAATCATAGATGGAAGGTTTGAAGGATGCATTAAAAGTAGACATGGAAGGTTTGAATGATGGATCAAAAGCAGTCATGGAATGTTTGAAGGAAGGTTTGACAAAGTTGCTACAATAAATTATTCCTAATGGAGAAAAGGAATTCAATGAAACTCATGATGAAACCCAAAGGAATGTTAATAAAGATTTTAGAAACTCCAATGTTGGGTTTAAGAACCATCACATTCCAAATATCGATATGAGGAATTTTGATGGTAAGGATCGGGTAACATGGATACTACAGATGGAGCAATATTTTGATCTTCATGATGTTCAACACACACAAAAGGTACCAATTGCAACTTTATTCTTAGATCCCAATTATTTTGTGTGGTATCAATGGATTTTTTCTCGTAAACCACTAGTCACTTGGTCAATTTTACAGAGGAAACGATAACACATTATGATGATACAAAGATCAACACCTTCTTTAGCCAATTGATAAATCTCAAACAAAAGGGTTCAATGGTAGAGCACATTGAAGACTTCCAAAAATTGAATATCAGGGTAACTAATATTCCATAAGAGCATAGGATTGATGTCTTCATATGGAATTTGAAGGATAACATCAAACATGAGATTCGCCTTTGGGAACCTTATTCATTGGAGATGGCACTCAGGGTGAAGAAAATTTGAACGAAATTATGGCAACAAGGAAGTCTGCCACTTACAAATATAAATATGGAAGTGTTGCTCCTCCTATCCTTCCAAGACCTACAAGGTTGACTCCACAACAATTGGAGGAAAAAAGAGCAAAAGGGCTTTGTTATAGTTCTGATAGCAAATACACTAAAGGTCATAAGTGTGTTGAGAAAAAAATATTTTTCATAGATAGTGAAAAGGAGGAAGAAAATGAACAAGAAACATCAAAACACGAGGATATACACCAGGAACCAACCCTTGAGAAAGAAGAAATGAATCTAACTGCCAAATTCTCAAGATAGAAGGGCATATCATGAATAAAAGGTAATAGATTTGGTTGATTTGTGTAGTACTCATAATTTCATTCATTGGAAGATAGACAAGGAATCAAGTTACTTCCTATATCCAGCACTAGAGTGTAAAGTGATGGTTGCAAATGGAGGAGCTATAAATTTATATGGAAACTATCATAATATCAAGATAACCATGGGGGAATATGTATTGAATAATCCAATGTTTTCCATTCCAATGGGTGGTGTTGAGGTTGTACTGGGAGTCCAATGGTTACAATCTTTGGAGACAATAAACTTTAATTTTCAAGAATTTATTTTATTGGATTTATTTTGGGAAGGAAAGGAAGTTGAATTAAGGGGTATTGCAAGGAAACCAAGAAATATAATCATCTCTAATGGAATTTTTTTTCAAGAAATAACAATAGGGTGTTATTGCACAATTATGCTCACTAGAGGTTCAAACATCAAAATCATCTATTTCTCCATATCTCCAAAAAGTCTTAGACAATCATTTCAAGGTTTTTGAGACTCCCAAAGGCCTTCCACCTATTTGTGACTATGGTCATGTTATTCATTTGATTCCAGGAAGTGTTCCTCCAAACATCATAACTTATAGATATCCCTATGTCAAAAACAATGAAATTAAACGTATGGTTGTAGAAATGCTAGAGGCTGGTATAATTCAACCTAGTCAAAGTTATTTATCTACTCTAGTAGTATTGGTGCACAAGAAGGATGGATCATGGCGTATGTTTCTAGATTATAGGGAGCTCAACAAGATCACTATTAAAGATAGATTTCCCATTCCTGTCACTAATGAATTTTCAGATGAAGTACATGGAGAAATTTACTTCACCGAGTTGGATCTTCATTCAGGATATCATCAAATTAGAATGAATAATGAAGACATTCCGAAAAAAGAATATATAACTCATGAGGGTCATTATGAATTATTGGTCATGCCTTTTGGCCTAACTAATGCACCTTTGACATTCCAAGGTTTGCAGAATTCCATTTTCAAACCCTTCCTTAGTGTTTTTTTATGATATACTAATCTACACCATGTCTTGGAAGGATCATGTTCAACATGTGCACAGGGTCATCAAACTGTTGGAGGAGAAACGATTATATGCAAAAACCTCCAAAGGTTCCTTTGGAGTACAAGAGGTGGAATATTTGGGTCATATTGTATCTCATGGAAGTGTTAAGGTAGACCCTAACAAAATTAAATCCATTAAGGATTGGAAAATCCCCATAACCATAAAGCATCTTCGAGGATTTCATGGGTTAACATGGTATTATCACAAATTTTTTAATAATTATGGGAGAATATCAATGCCTATAACAACATTGCTGAAGAAAGATGCATTTTCTTGGATTCTAGAAGCAACTAAGGCCTTTGAACATGTTAAAGATGCAATGTGCCAAGCACTTTTCTTAGCTACACTTGACTTCACAAAAACCTTTATTGTGGAATGTGATGCCTCAAGAAATGGAATTGGTGTTGTTTTAATGCAAGAAGGAAGACCCATTACTTTTGAAAGTCGTCGAATCGAAGGAAAGTATTTACATAATCCTATTTATGAGAAGGAAGTGTTAGCAATACTGCATTCACTAAATCAATGGAGACCTTCCCTAATGGGAAGACACTTCAAGGTAAAAATAGATCATGATAGTCTTAAATACTTTTTGGAATGAAGATTATCTTCAAAAGAGAAGCAAAAATGGGTCACAAAGATATTGGGTTATGACTTTGAAATCATCAACAAAAAAAGGAAGACAAATTTTATTGCGGATGCACTCTCAAGAAAGGATGGCGACTTGGAAGCGTTTCTTTGTGTCATTTATATTATCCAATTTGATTGGATAATCGAAGCAAGAGATAAATGAAAGAATGACGAAGAGGTGTGGACACTCGTTCAAAAGTTGCAATAAGATCCCAGTACATATGATACATTTAGCTGGAAAAATGATTCATTATGGTATAAAGATTGCTTATACATTTGTAAGAATTCCCAACTCAGTCAAAATATTCTTTTGGAATTGCACACCTCCCCCTTATGAGGGAACTCGGGATTTTTAAAAACTTACCATAGGGACAAGAAGGAATTGTTTTTGGTATGGCTCTAAATCTCATATTCAGAAGTTTGTGGCAGAATGTTTGGGTTGCCAACAAAATAAAGTTGAGATAATTAATACCCCAGGTGTATTACAACCTTCAACCATTCCAAGTCAGCATTAAGAGGAGGTTTCAAAGGATTTTATCACAGTTTTACCCAAGTCTGAAGGAAAGAGTGACATCATGGTGGTAGTTGATAGAATTACCAAGTATGCACACTTTTCTACTTTATCTCATCCCTTTTAAGCCAGTATAGTTTCTACTACATTTATGGAAACAATCCAAAATCTACATGGAAACCCAAATATTATTATAAGTGACAGAGATCCCATTTTCACTGGAAATTTTTGGACAAAATTTAAGATACATTAAAAAAACGCGTTGAACATGTATTTTTAATATATATTCAATTTGTATTAATGTGGGTCTTCTCAAAAGTATGCATAATGGGTACTCGTTGGATGCAAAATTTAATTTCGCATCCAACAAGTGTCTACACTTGAAATTTGAGTGAACCTATAAGGAGATAGGCCAAAAATACAATTAAAAAAAATTAGTTTTCTTCTTTTCACTCCAAAATTTATAACTCTTATTTTATTATTTTTCCTTAGGAGATCACTTTTAGGCTGAGATTTCCTCTAATCGGTCTAGTCCGACTACATCCATAGTCATTATGGTTGTCATTATTTTTCATTAATCATTATATATATATATATATATATATATATATATATATATATATATTATATATATATATATATATATATAATATATTATTATATATATATATGTATATGTCAAACATAGACACCACCAGTGGTTGTTTATATACCGAACATGGGTCATTAGCTTGTATCACAACACCACAAGGGTTAACAACCTACATTCGATAGGAGTTAGCATCATCATTATGGCTTATCAACAATAGTTATTAGTCCTTTTACTTACGCAATGGCTATGTCGAGTGCCAAGGACTCCATTATGTGGTTCCACTGTAAGTTTCAGCTCATGGAAGTAGCAATTTTATATCTATATAGTGGTATTAAGATTTTTCAGAAACCATTTGTTGTTTCTTTGTCTTTTATGATAGATTGCAACTAATGTACTATCGTACTGAGTAGAATTACTATGCTTTTTAGTTTAATTTCAAATGTTACATATGTATTAGTCATATATAAGTAGAGGTTTAGGATAACCTTTCTTCCTACCATGTTCAAGGAAATTGTATTTTTGTCTACTTGTCCAAGTAAACTTAGCTATGCCCATCCTGGGCTAGTTTTCTATTTCCTTTCACCACAAACCAGAAGTCCACTTTACAACTTTTCTTCATTTTTGGCCCTTTATCTTCCTATGTTATAGGTTGCTGATGAAAGTTCTATGCAAATTTGTTTACATGTTACTCCTTGCGTCAGTTTATTATAATATATATATATATTTTTTTAAATTTGTCTACCACATGCTATTCACTGCATTCATCATCAAGTCACTTTAATATATTTGACCTGCAAGGTCCTGTGGAATTGTTATTAAACCACAATTTTGTCCCAACAAGGGGATTATTTCATTATATCACTCCCTAGTAATTAGACTTGTTATCATTTTCCCTTCTCTTCTTTCCTAAGAAGATTTCCTTACCTTGCCCCATGATGACGCACCACTAATGATCTGCCCTAGGCAGCATCAACTTTCATAATATACGAGATGTCGCATCACTGCATTACCAAGGTTCAAGGAAAATTATTACTAGCATTTCCCTTTGCTCAAATGAACTAAAACATATCCACATTAATTGTTTGTTGATTGTTTCATGCAAACATTTTGATCAAGGTTTTATAGTTAAATAGGTTTCCAGATTTTATTCTTCTCCTTCTAATTTTCCTTAGTAGACGAACCATGTCAAAATCACAAGGAAATATTGAAAAAAAAAATGATCATGATGATCCAAGATCATAGCTAGTAATACTACAAACATGTTTAAGTTTACAAAAGATAACAAGAAAATTTATGGGACCAAGTCATACAACTACGCTTTCCAATGAGTTTCTCATAATTATCTTCCTGGGGTTGCACCCCTCTCTATTATGTAATTAAGGACTAAGGTTTTGGGGAATTACATGTGTCCCTTTATTTTCTGTTTAATTAGGTGCATTAGCTACAAGATTCTCTTCCCCTTCCATTTTAGCTTGTCAACCGCCTCATTACCTCCTGTTAATGTGGTTATTTGACATAGTGATTTTTGTGAGAATATGTTCATTCTGAAACTTGATTCATGTCTATTAAAATCATAATAAAATTTCTTAAGATACTCATTTAGTGACACACTGCAATTTCCATGTTAGTACATCCCCTGTCAACAAGCATAGGTAATGCATGTTCCAATATGCTACCAAGATTCTCTATACAATTTCTTTAATTTTCATAAAATCACGTGCCTCCTTTTATTTTGTTACCTTACTCATCTACGTACCAATTTATGACAACATACTACCTGTACCCACTATCCATTTTCAAGTCATGTTAAGTCAAGAAACTCTTAGAAGTATCTACTAGCAATTGCACCAAATGTTGCAATGGAAACACCGTAAGTCAGCATATGAAAAAAAAAACATTGGAGGGACCACCTACCTCTATTTTAGAGTAAATGTTTGTGTGTCCTTCTGAAGAAATAATTAAAACTAGACATTCCCCTAGTCTTCCAAAATCATATCATTGTAGTATTTGATTCCCCAAAACAATGCATTGTCATCTGTAAAGGCACCATCAAAGACATAAACATGACTAGGGATATCTTAACTTATTAGCATTTAAATGAAAAATTGATAAGGTGTTGTTAGAAACAATGAAGTGTGAAAACATAGGGGAAAAGGATTGAGTTACTTACTCATAGATGCATATGGATCAAGTGGCTTGTAGCTGAAGCTGAAAATTTTGGATGTTGAGCAGCAATATTCCAATCACTATGATTCATCATGTAATTGAAGTTATTTCTAGTAAGAGGTTAGTTAGGTGTTTGAAAAAATAATGCCTATTTCTAGTAAGAGGATAGTTATGTATGTGAAACCTGCCCAATAAATAAATTCTTTTTTGCATGCAACTATCTTCACCATCAGGACCACATCAAAGAGGTAATCATCTTGTGAAGTCTCTAATATGTCCAAATTGATGATTTCTTAGAAAAAGAGGCTTTTCTAGAAACTACATCCATACCATTTTTAACTTCATGTTAGTGTTAACTGTACCATTTTCAACTTCATGTTAGTGTTATATTTATACCATTGATCATATTCATAACATTGTCCATAAACACTGAGTTATATGGCAGTAACCCAAAATTTATGCTTTTAGTGAATCTTTAAACAACCTCCTCCATTTGTCACTTATAATTCATGTAATTATTCAACTTGGTATCTTATGAGTTTATATGTAGTGACATGTTCTTAATATTATTTTATATTGAACTGTATCATATGTAGTAACTTATTTTGTATATCTTGAGTTATATGTTGTTCTTTTAATTTGTAAATGATGAATATATTTTAAATGATTGGGTCATTTGTGATTTCCAACACTCAATATCGATACTCAACCTCAACTAAGGTATATTTTTTAGTTAGATCATAAATAGATTGGAGTTTTGGTACTTTTTTTTGTTAGATCGGAAATATATTGAAATTTTTTCTTCACATTTACATTTGATTGGTTGGGGTAACATACGACTTTTTTTTGGGAAGAGAATATTTGTGTATCTAAAACCTTCCTCATAACTAAACCTATTTTATGCATATAGCTTTCTTCCGCATGACAATAATACCAAAAAGGTAACCATTACAAAATATGAGAATAAATTGTTGAAAAAGTCTAACTTGAACAATTGTTGCCTTATATTTGTTCCATTAGAACACAATATAAATATAAATAATAATGATGAAATGATTAAAATTAAAAGTATACTAACAAAATTTGTAAATTTAAATTACTAATTTATAAACAAAACAAAAAAAACCTTATTACCTACTTTCTTTACAAACACAAATAATGTGTAGATATAACTTCTAATCTCTTTTCTTAGTTTTGAAGAGATTTCAATATTCAAAATAACATATTATTGTGTAACCCATACACAAATAATCAACTACAAACTTATTAGTCGACTATTTTTTAGTAGGCTCATGAACATTGCTAGAAAGATTAATTGTTTCGTTGACTTATGTAATTTTGACCTCAAACCTTAAATTCCGGTCACTATTATATCTTAGGCATTTTTGAAAAGGTGGTATTATTTTTAATGTTTTATTTTAATGTTAATATTTAACCATTTATATATTGAAAAGTGTAATTATACGTAAATTAATAAAATTTTCAAGAAAATTTAAAAAAATAAATGTTTGAATTCTAGAAATTTTAGTATTCTCACTAGTGTTTAATATAAAAATCTAAAATATAATGTGCAAAATATTCAAATTACATGAAAATAAATTGTTGAAAAAGTCTAACCTGAACAATTGTTGCCTTATATTTGTTCCAATAGAACACAATATAAATAATAATGATGAAATGATTAAAATTAACAATATACTAACAAAATTTGTAAATTTAAATTACTAATTTATAAACAATAAAAACCTTATTACCTAGTTTCTTTACAAACACAAATAATGTGTAGATATAACTTCTAATCTCTTTTCTTAGTTTTGAAGAGATTTCCTTCGCGTGCCCTAGATAGGCAAATCAAAAACTTACGCGCTTCTATAATTATTATTACTTCTGTATTTACCCAGATTAGCTTAAGTATCTAATAACTTCAGCATGCATTAAGATGATCTTCTCGTAAACAAATATTCTTACTTGCGTTCATATAAAAAAGAAAAACATATGGATTCGCACATCAATAAAACATAAACCCAGTGTTCATCATAACATAATCACATGCATTTATAACATAAGTAAAATAGATCATACACGGATAATTCCATAATAATTCTCTTTATTGATGCTTCAAATATTCTTTACAGACTCTAACTAGGTTCGCGCACTCAGCTGCGGAATTCTACCCTAGGCCTCTGCGCACACAGCTACAGAGCCTCTTTCCTACGCTAAGACTCTTCGCTCTTAGCTCTCACAGAACTGTCACATCCATCAATGAATCCAAAACATACCAAGAACTAAACTACCTTAGACTCTTCTGAGACTCTCCTTTATATACAGTCCCATGGTCCGCAGACAATGGATAGATCTCCTAAAGCCGACATGACTTACATAAACGAAGGGCAGAAACCCTTTATCACACTTTACATCTTCGTGCTTCGCGGCCACAAAATGCAGAGACTTTACACTTTTTATACAAAAACTTGGGCTTTCTGCCCCAAAACATGGGCTTTTAACCCAAAAAATGACCTTAGGGGACCCTATCCCAACATACGTCAAAGAACAAGGGTTGTAATTTTAGATAAAAACCCTTGCACAAAGAGGAACTATGCCTTTCCAAGATTACAAGCAGTTCATTGCCCTTTGTGACCAAAGCACCCTAGAGGATAGGACCAAGATATCTGAATTTTACCTACATAACTTGGCCCTAACAGATTTGAATATGTGGGACCCCAATCTGAAGCTAAGGGACTTACAACTCATTGCCTTGACATCATGGATGAATCATGAGGAAGCTAGAGCTACATAAGTAAAAAGGGTATTGGCAAGAGAAGAAATATAACCCCTTTTCATCATAGCATAACAACCCAACTCCATGGTTGTCATTAGCACCCACAACCTCATTGCCAATGATCCCCAGCTTGCACCAAGATACCTAGCTGCACAAGAGCAATAAGTCACTCATTTTGAGGACATGTTAAGATTTCTAGGGGATGAAAGCCAGAAAGCTTGCCAAAGGAGGTGGAACACCTTTCCCTATAGCCTAAAGACCAAGGAATATCATTCTTCTAACAGAATGAGGGATGCACTAGAAAGGACCCCAATGTATAAGTAAGAATTGCAAAGACTCAAAGTCAATTGGATTGGCTTGAAACTCAGTTCACCATTACTTTTGGGTATGTTAGAAGGGAGAAAGGAGGAGGAAGAAAGAAAGTAGTGGGAGGAGATAGAGAAGCATACAAAGTTTTATCCACAAGAGGAGGAGACTACAAAAGAAGCCTAGAATGTCAGGGAGGCCACCAAAGCAATGAAAGACATGGGCATAGATTGAGTTGCTAAGAGGATGAGAAACAATTTCAGTAGGGGGGTGATGATGAGGCTAATAAATGGGTAAATTATATGGACCTTAATACAACTCTCCATCTTACTAAAATCAACTTTTCTCATAATTATTTACATGTATTGTTATATTTTGCTTAATGAGAAGGGTAAAGATGATATGTCATGTCTAGTAGTCTAATGTGAATTGATTGCAAGTTTTGGAGAAAATTTTGGCTAATTAAAATGCATGAACTCAAAGGAGACAAGCAAGAGGTATTTTAGGAGATGGGATCTCCCTCCTCAACTCCTCACTCACTCGAATATTCATGCAGTAGTTAGTACTCCCTAGATCAAATTCCATGCTCAGTTATTTTAAATCATCACATGTCATAAATAGGGTTAATCTAGTGTTCTTTTGCAAGCAAAATGTGTCAATGAGTAGATATATAATTTCATGTTACTTTACAAGCTTCTTCCAATTCAGTCTTTCATTCCTTAAAATAGGAAACATTTCTTTTCTTTCATTTAGGATAATTTTCCCTTCTCTAGTTGGTAGTCAGACTTCTTCTAGTCAACAGAAGGTTGGTTTGAGAAACCCTAGTGGTCTATCCCCCCAGTTGAACAGTGACAAGAGTAGACCATTTCATCTATTTGTGTATACAACACTGTCACCTCCAAGTTTGTATGAACCCCAGGTTGATGAAGTAAAGTTGGTAGCCCCAAGAGTTACAACATTGTTGCTGCAACATTGTCACTCATTAGTGACAACCAGCAGGCTTGCAAGTCAAATCTGTGCAGATATTTAAATAGATGTGTGTGATGTTCTCCCACATCACTCTGTGATGGTGGAGCTATTCGGTGATGTGAAGGTAGACAGTCACTTGTGACAACAACTGTGCCTGCTAGTGATTGAGTAACTCCAACACCAAAGTATGCTAAGTGGGATTCAATTGATTTCAAGAATTGTGGATTTTCGGATATGTAAAGAAGATACTCAAATATTCCATTGAGAAATTCCCAGTCAATTTCATCTTCGGGAAACTGACATGCAATATTACAAAAGCATGTGTGAAATTGTTCAACGAATTCATCAGGTGATTTATGTAATTTCAGAATTTATTTATTGAGTGCTTTTCGGTCAAAATGATTGAAAGCACGATGTCTCTGTGACTAGATGAGTAAGAGAATGAATGTGTTTTTCTGGCAACGTGGCACACCAATGCATTGGGTGCCCTCGAAGAGTGTAGGTGAACATTGCGTAGGTCATGTAATCTTAAAATATTTCATGTCTTTCACATGAGCCTACAATGCTTACCACGTATGTTATGATCTTGACCTTTAAGAAGATACTAGAATACCAAAAATGCGAAGAAATATAACCCAGAACACAGAACAATGAGAAATAACAACATGTATTTTATTATTTAGAAAAGAAAGCAATGTTCACTTGCCTCTTCGAGGGGGCAACCTCCAATTGAGTAGGGATTGATTACAAAATAAGACACGATGCTCCTCAATGGGGAGTCTCTATCCTTTATATAGGATTTAGACATGAAATACCATGGATCAGTACCATTGTTCTTATTAATACCATCTATCTAATACATGGCCCATTTGCAACTATCTGTGGTCCCTTCTTTAAATGCGGGTCAACCACTTACAATTACTAATATGGGCTTTATTGACTCTTTAACTAACTATAACTACGGCTCGACCCTATTACATAAATAAGGGGGTTAGGGTTGGATGCTAACATGCCCTCTCCCATAAAAATAACCTTGTCCTCAAGGCTGAAGCTATGGAAACTGCTGAAGAACAGTGGTTGGTTCCCTGCTATCTGATGCTCCTCAATGGGGAGTCTCTATCCTTTATATAGGATTTAGACATGAAATACCATGGATCAGTACCATTGTTCTTATTAATACCATCTATCTAATACATGGCCCATTTGCAACTATCTGTGGTCCCTTCTTTAAATGCGGGTCAACCACTTACAATTACTAATATGGGCTTTATTGACTCTTTAACTAACTATAACTACGGCTCGACCCTATTACATAAATAAGGGGGTTAGGGTTGGATGCTAACATGCCCTCTCCCATAAAAATAACCTTGTCCTCAAGGCTGAAGCTATGGAAACTGCTGAAGAACAGTGGTTGGTTCCCCAGTCACATATTCTAGAGAGGTGTCTTTCCACTCGACGAGGACTTCCTTGATCGTGCGGCCGCACAGGTGTCGTTCTCGCGTGTCAAGAACTTGTTCAGGTTGGAGCTAGATTGAACCTTCCTCATCCAATTCCAGTAGCCTGGTTTGAATTCTGCAATTGTTCCCCACCACTTTCTTGAGGCATGAGACATGGAAGACAGGATGGATTTTTGCAGTGGGTGGCAAGGCTAGCTTGTAGGCTACTTCTCCAATGCGTTGAAGTATTTGATACGTTTCGTAGGATTTTGGAGATAATTTCTGAAAACCCTTGTCTTTGAGTGATGTTTGCTTATATGGTTGTAGCCTCAAGAATACCTATCCCCTTCTTGAAATGTGTTCTCTGAATGATGTTGGTCTGCTTGTTGCTTCATGCGATTTTGAGCTTGATGGAGATTATCTTTGAGGTGGGCAAGCATGGTTGCATGGTTCTGTAGAGTTGATCCACTGCTTGTACCTTAGAGCATCCCGGGATATAAGAAGTAGGTGAAGGGGGGAGTTGACCATAAACTGCTTCATATGGAGTCATCTTAGTGGTGGCATGATAGTTAGTATTATACCACCATTTAGCTAGAGGTAACCACTATAGCCATAGATGTTGCTTTTCTGAAGTGAGACACCTGAGGTAGGTCTTCAGAAATTTGTTGACTGCTTCAATTTGACCATTAGTTTGGGGATGATAGGAAGTACTGAGTTGTAGTTGGGTACCCTGTAGCCTGAGGAGTTCCTGCCAAAAGTTATTGGTGAAGATCGGATCATGATCAAAGACAATGGAAGCAGGCATGCCATGCAATTTGAAGATCTGGTCCATGAAATATTGAGCCACCAAAGTGGGTGTAAAAGGGTGGGGTAGGGCGCAAAAATGAGCATACTTAGAAATTCTATCCACAACCACCGTGATGACTAACTTGTTGCCTGACTTCAGAAGACCAGTAATGAAATCCATAGAAACCTTCGTCCAGATTGAGGCAGGGATGGGCAATCGGTGTAAAGTGCCTGGGGATTTGACTATTTCTCCTTTGTGGCACTAACACACATCACACTAAGCTACAAAAATAAGAATGTCCTTTTTCATGCCTATCCAAAAGAATGAATGCCAAGTGCGAGCATAAGTCTTCTGAAAGCCTAAATGGCCTACAGTGGGAGATGAGTGCAACTCTGTCAAAATGCGACTTTTGAGGGTGGATGTTGGTGATATCACTACTTTGTCCTTGTAATGAAGAATCTCATCCTGCCATGAGTAGCCTGCTATGGAATTTGGATTTGCCTGCAATTTATTAATGAGTTGGGAGAGCGAAGGATGTGAAAACCATTCCTTGCGAGCCTCTTCAATCCACTCTGGAATGGGAAGAGAGATTGCTAGCAGGGTGATTTCCTCCTCAAATTGGCGTGATAAAGCATCTGCGACAGCATTTTCTCGCCCTTTCTTGTAAATTATCTCATAATCATATCCCAACATTTTGGCTAGCCATTTATTTTGTTGTTGCGAGGATAGGCATTGCTCCAAAAAATATTTAAGGCTTTGATGGTCTGTGCGGATTTGGAAATGCCGCCCCAATAAGTATGGTTGCTAGGTATCCAGTGCATGTAAGATGGCCATCATCTCCTTCTCATAGGTAGATTGTCCCAAAGTTGTTCCACTTAGTTGTTCGCTAGTCAAGGCCAAGGGTTGACCTTCCTGCATTAAGACAACCCCAATCCTCGTACCTGAAGCATCACATTCAATCACAAAAGATTTGGTGAAGTCGGGTAGTGCCAATACGGGAGTGGAACACATGGCATGTTTGAGAGCTATAAATGCCTGTTGCGCTTCATCATTCCAGAGGAATGAATTTTTCTTGAGAAGGTGAGTGAGGGGTCTAGCAATGCGACCATAATTGTGGACAAATTTGCGATAGTAGCCGATGAGACCTAAAAATCCTCTCAAACTCTTTAAGGTTGGTTGAGGCCAATCTCGCATTGCCTGGATCTTTTTGGGATCCACCCTGACACCTTCATGCCCAACAATGTGGCCCAAATACTCGACTTCTTTCATGCCAAAAGAGCACTTGGACAATTTGACAAATAATTTATGCTTTTGGAGCAGTTGCAAGAGCAGGTCTAAATGCTGAAGATGTTTTTCCCAAGTGAGGCTATAAATGAGGATGCCATGAAAGAAAACAAGGACAAATTTTCTGAGATATGGTTTGAGCAGGTGATTCATGAGGCTCTGAAAAGTGGATGGAGCATTACAAAGACCAAATGGCATGACCAGGAATTCATAATGGCCTTCATGAGTTTGGAAAGCAGTCTTTGGAATGTCTACTTCTTTCATGCAAATTTGGTGATAGCCCGAGCGAAGGTCGAGCTTAGTAAAGAATTGAGCCCCATTTAGTTCATCCAGCAAATCATCAACAACTGGGATGGGAAATTTATCTTTGACTGTCAGCTTGTTGAGGACCCTGAAGGCTGGAAACATACGCCATTCCCCATCTTTCTTGAGCACCATGACCATAGACGATGAAGAAGGAATAATGCTAGGACGAATGACACCGACTTCCAGGAGTTCCTTGATGATTTTTTCAATTTCATGCTTTTGGGTGAAAGGATATCTATATGGGCGCACATTTGGTGGTTGTGCCCCTAGGACCAAAGTAATGCTATGATCATGTTCCCCTCTCGAGGTGGAAGCTCATGAGGCTTGTCAAAGACCTGCAGATGGTTGTTTAAGACTTGTTGCATCTGAGGATGAATATGAAGAGAAGTGGGCTCGAAGGCCTGAATGGCATTAAATTGGGCTATAACTCCATGATGGCCCTTTTTTAACAACTTTTCCATCCTATGCGAGTTGATGATAAAAGGAGCACCTTCCTGGAGTCCGCAGAGGGTATGTGTGTAGTCATTCTGCTTAAAGCTTATATATAACTCCTGGAAATCCATAGTGATTAGCCCGAGTGTGTGGAGCCATTCAACACCCAAGATAATGTCACACCCAACCATGTTGATGAAAAACATGTGGGTCTTTAGGTGATAATCCCCCATCTGAAGTTTGACATTTTCACAATAGCTGTCACATTTCATTGTCCCCCCATCAGCAATTTGGACCTGGAAATTAGAGACCGCTCTGACAAAACAATGCATTGCTTCAGCGACGCTTTGATGGATAAAGTTATGTGTACTACCACTATCAATCAAGACTACTACAGGGCGATGTTTAATAAAACCTCTGATTTTCAGAGTTTGGGGAGAAGAAATGCCTTCCAAAGCATCGAGCGAGATAATTGGTTCTTCTGGTGTAGCTGGGAGCTCATTGTCCGACTGGTTATCCTCATCTTCCTCCTCTGGTCCCTTAAATGGTGGGGCTTCCTCAGATGAAATTTGATCAGTAGCATCAATTTGAAAGAATTTGGGTTCCTTGCATTTGTGCCAAGGGGAGTATTTCTCATCACAGTAGTAACGCAATCCTTGCTTTCTTCTGTCCACCATTTCCGGTGGTGACACCTTTTGGACCTTAAGTGTTTGGGAAGGTGCTCCTTTTAAGTGTCCCGAGAGGACCTTAGTAATATCATACATCCCTTAGGAATACTGCAGTAGCCAATTCTTAGAAAAGTTAATCCTGACCAATGTACTGCAAGAATCACCCCAACGTATAGGAGCCACAAGCCTCCTTGCACAAAAAGTCAGATATGTCTACGAAAGCCTCAACTGTTGAGTGTGAGTAGGAACGTGGTAGCGACCGAACCCCTGCTACTAGATCTGAATGGCGGATCTGCTTATTGCTGCTATGACAAAACCCAACCTGCTAGATCTGATCTAGTAAAGAAGATGATGGGTGATCTATAGAGAGACAAGGGAACTATGGTCTCAAGGAGTGTCAGGTGCTACATATCGCAATATACATAAGGGTCCAACAGTAGTACTCAGCCCAATCTTTCAGGGCACTAACTAAGGAGGATCAACCATACCCTTAGCCGTACTACCTGACTACCCTATCGTACACGTGAGTAATATCCTCGAGTGCTGTTCAGGGAACTAACTAAGGAGGATCAACCATACCCTTAGCCGTACTACCTGACTACCCTATCTTACACGTGAGTAATCTCCTCGAGTGCTGTTCTCAGTGTACTGTAGTAGCAAGACGGTCGATGGTTTATCTACGGCAAGGTTTCAGGTGAGCCTAGGGGGCTTCCGATATACCCAGAGGGTATGTGGAAGATAGTTTGTGCGCGTTTCTGTCTAATGTGCTACTACTCGAAGGGGTACCCACAGGGGTTACAAGGGAGTCCAACAAGCGTGACCACCTCTTGTATTTCCTGCATGCATGCCTCCCCAAATCCGCAGGTTTATGCGGTCAATGACAGATACTGTGGTTTAAAGACACCAGAACACGTCTCTAGCTAAAAAAAAATATGCTAAAAATGGAGATCTCACCGGCCTTGGAAAGTGCTCTAATACCACTTTTTATGCTCTTGACCTGCGAGAAGATACTAGAATACCAAATATGCGAAGAAATATAACACAAAACATAAAACAATGAGAAATAACAGCATGTATTTTATTATTTAGAAAGGAAAGCAATGTTCACTTGCCTCTTCGAGGGGGAAACCTCCAACTGAGCAGGGCTCGATTACAAAATAAGACATGACGCTCCTCAATGGGGAGTCTCTATCCTTTATATAGGATTCATACATGCAATACCATGGGTCAGTACCATGGTTCTTTTTAATACCATCTATCTAATACCATAGCCCATTTGCAATTAACTATGTTCCCTTCTTTAAATGCTGGTCAACCACTTACAATTATTAATATGGGCTTTATTGACTCTTTAACTAACTATAACTATGACTCAACCCTATTACATAAATAAGGGGGTTAGGGTTGGACCCTAACAACGTATCTCACCAAAGTTACCTAGCCTCCACCATTGTACGTTTTATGCGACAAGCTATCCAAGAGCTCTTCTAAGACTTCAAATTCATTTCCATAAGACATATACTCTAGAAGAGAAACTTTTTAGCTAGTGATGATGAATATGTAGAGATTCAAAACATATTGTGAGGACTCAACTTGTCATCTGGCCCTCCTTGTAGCGCCAAAATGTTGACAATGTTGGACCTGCCAACATGTCATGGGATCTCCCCGGTAAGAAGTCCCAACTAGACCTCAGACCGTTTGGTGTAGGATTCCTGGTAGTGGGTCGTACAATATCGCCTTGAACATGGTTTCGTGTAAAGGTAAGTAGGATGTCTTTGTTTGTAGCAAGGGTGTGACTAGCACAACAAACCAAGGAAGGTGCATGAAAGGTACTAACACACGGAAAGTGAAATGAGTGTGCCCCTTGGAAACCTATGGAAACACGCGGCTTGAAAGGGAACATACGATCAAAGATACATCACAAGATGCAAGGCAGGTGAACCAACAATCCAAAGTGATGGTTACACCAACATCACATCTCAATAAGATTCATACATACATATACAGAAAGAGTCAATACATACATGCATAAGCAAACAACTACATATATCATTAGAGTAACTAAGATACCTGAAATACAATAATAACGTATGCATGAAATGTGCTGGCTCTCTTATATTAGTAAAGTGAAATTTCCAATCATACATACAACCATGTCCAACTACTAGTCCCGAAAACAGAACATTACAGACATTGCTGCCTTCTCCTCCAAAGAGATATACTAGCTCTGCGCTATGGAGAAGCCAAGGCTCATTACAATACACTCCAAGCTTTCTCTAAGATACACCTATAGGAAGCTTGGCTCCCAAAAGTCAGTATAATGAGTTATGAGGTTCTATAAATAGCAAAGGGTGGGGTGACCCTTGACATTCCCTTTTGTGACTCTTCACCTACCCTCATGACTCTTCAACTACTACATGACTGTTACATTCTACTATCGACACTTGTTCTTTCACTTTTACAAGATGTTACATTACAATATGCACATGTACCCATGTGAAACAAAATAGGCTTGAGTAAGCCATGCAAGACATCACTAAGACTTGGATAGATATGGGAAGACCAACTCTTCGGCATCCTCGTGATGATTGACAGTGGCGAACCGATGCCAAGGTTGGTAGTCCATGATGGTCTCTGTGTACTCTATGGTGACATTCTTTTGGAAGCAAACTCTTGCCTCCATTGCATTGGGGTACACTGATTTTGCTCCTCTGTCCAACTCGTCTAATAACATGTGCATCATAGTGTTGAGTGCAGCGGGACCAACAACATACTGATGCATAGTGTCTGTGTTGATCTCCAAGTGTGTGCTAGTGGCTATGCACATCAACTCATTGAAGTACATGTCCAGCTCCAGTCGGATTTGGTGCTTTGTCTTCGCCTCGGTGAGTGTGCCAATGGATGGCATTGCATGCATGTGCACAATGAGATCCATGCTCCTGAACACCCTTGAATGCGATCGAAATCACTCCTCACCCTATCTACTATGTGACAGTTGTTGGGATTGGTCTATAACCTATATTTCATACATACATATACAAAAAGAGTCAATACATACATGTGTAAGAAAAAAACTACATATATCATTAGAGTAACCAAGATACCCGAAATACAATAACAACCTATGCATGAAATGTGCTAGTTCTGTTATATTAATAAAGTGAAAGTTCCAATCATACATACAAACATGTCCAACTACTAGTCCCGAAAACGGAACGTTACAGACACTGCCGCCTGCTCCTCCAAAGAGATATACTAGCTCTGTGTTGTGGAGAAGCTAAGGCTCATTACAATACACTCCAAGCTTTCTATAAGATACACTTCTAGGAAGCTTGGCTCCCAAAATTCAGTACAATGAGTTATGAGGTTCTATAAATAGCAAAGGGTGGGGTGACCCTTGACATTCCCTTTTGTGACTCTTCACCTACCCTCATGACTCTTCAACTACTACATGACTGTTACATTCTACTATCGACACTTGTTCTTTCACTTTTACAAGATGTTACATTACAATATGCACATGTGCCCATGTGAGACAAAATAGGCTTGAGTAAGCCATGCAAGACATCACTAAGACTTGGATCGTTGTGGGAAGACCAACTCTTTAGCATCCTCGCGATGATTGACGGTGGTGAATTGATGCCAAGCTTGGTAGTCCATGATGGTCTCCATGTACTCTATGGTGACATTCTTCTGGAAGCAAACTCTTGCCTCCATTGCATCGGGTTACACTGATTTGGCTCCTCTGTCCAACTGTTTGATAACATGTGCATCATAATCTTGAGTGCAGCGGGACCAACAACATATTGATGCATAGTGTCTGCAATGATCTCCAAGTGTGTGTTGGTGGCTATGCACATCAACTCATTGAAGTACATGTCTAGCTCCAGTCGGACTTGGTCCTTTGTCTTCGCCTCGGTGAGTGTGCCAATGGATGGCATTGCATGCGTGTGCACAATGAAATCCATGCTCCTGAACACCGTTGCATGGGATCGACATCACTGCTCACCTTGTCTACTATGTGCCAACTATTGGGATTGGTCTACAGCCTGTATGGGTCGAGTTTCATCAGTCTGTGCATGTTGCACCTCCTGTTGTACCTGTTCCTGCTGCTTCCTTCTCTCCACTGCACAACTCCTGTTCTACCCTGAGTTGCTACTTCAACTCCTGTAACTCCTTCTCTATTTCCTCCATCCTTTGTTTCTCTCTTTGCCTTTGCGTGGTCCTCTTGTCGTGTTGTCGCCTCTTAGCCTCAATCTCCAAAGTTTCTTTCATCACAAGTGGATCTGCTTTGAACTTGTAGCTTTTATCCACCTCTGCGCTGTCAACAACCTTCCTCCTACCTTGGTCATGCTCAGGTCTACTACTCTCTACTGTTGTTGATGGTGTTGCTTTCTGCAATGGTGCTGCCATTTCATCTTGATATCCTTGTCTATGAGAAGCTTGGCTTCTTCATAGATAGGCAAGCTCATAGTCACTTGCTCAACTGCATCCTCATTTGTGTTCTCAATGGTGTCCTTTAACCCTACTTTCTGGGAGGCCATTGTACCTATGTTGCTGAGAGGTAGACGAACACTTGTGATGCCTGGAGACATAGAAACACTCATGGAAAGAAATCTATCAATTGAAAACCAAAATCAAATGGAGGACTGACATGCAATATACCTTTGAGTCTGTCTGTGAAGATTGTACAATTTTCACTGGGAGGCTGGGAGATTGACTGCCAAAACTAAGCAAGGCATAGTCCAGGATGTCAGGAGGATGACTGACTGCTAGAACTATGCAATGCATAGTCCAACCTAGCCTATTGAGGACTAAAATTGTGCAATATACAGTTTCAGTCAGCAATGATATGCAAACCAACAAACTGCATTGTCGAATTTCTGGGGCCAACAAGGCACTGCCTCCCAGAATTGCGCAATGTAAGCTTGGAGGCTAGTGTTGGGCAAGATTTGCGCAATTTCTGGAGGGAAGGCCTTCACTTCCAGAAATGCACATTTGCTAGCCGGGTAAGGTAAGGTTTGGGACAAGGCTGCCCAGACCCGCCGACGGGCAACTGAAAACATGAGAAGTCTGAATGCATGGTGGATCTGAGTGCAAACAGGGGTGAATGATCATGCATGCAAACAGTGAGTGTAGGATTCAAAAAATGGGAAAACAAGCATGTGTGTGAAGCGAGTCTCCACAACAACGACGTGAGTGCAGAAATATTGTCATGCATGCGACAATAGTGAGATGTAATGAAAAACTAAAATAATGCATCTATAAGCTAACATGCATCAAAATGGCAACAAGCATTCATCGAAACCAAGTAGACAACACTTACACAGAGAGAAATACAAAAAGCGACAAAAACGTAGTAAAAGACATGAAAAGCAAACTTACCCCAAAAAAGTTGAGCTAAATGTGTCAAAGACTCGTAGATGTGATGTGGGATTTCAGAGCTGCAAGATCGATGTGAAGAATGAGCTCTGCAGCATTTGACAAATGATTTTTGATAAGATCTAGGTTATGACGCACATGCCACAAATATAGGAAAAAGCGACACTTGGCGGGAGGTTTCTAAAACGATCTTTGCATGTAACCTCCAACTTCTAAAAATAGATCCCTAAAATCTAGGGATGCTTTTTCTTTTTGCTTTTTTGGGAAAAGCAGGCCATGCATGCAAATCAGAATTTCTCAGTCCTGGAGGGAACTGGTCAACTTGACAACACATGTAACAATCTGCAAGCCTGGGGATGAAATTTGAGCAATTTTTGGGCTTAGCAAGACTAATTGTCCCTCATGCATTGCGCAATTTCTGGGGTCATCACTGCACTACCTCCCAGAATTGCGGAATTTCTGAGCTGAAGCCTAATGTTGGACTCGATTTTCTCAATTTTTAGAGGGAGGGCTACCTGGCTAGATTGTGCATTTTTGGAGCCCGACAGACATCCCGCTAGGATTGCGCAATTTCTAGAGGGAAGGTTGGTTCCCCTCCAAAATTGCACAATTTTCAGGGGGAGCATATCATCTAGAAAAATACCTACATCCGGAATGACAACGTGTGGGTGGGAGACAAACAAGTTGACATGCACAGGCTGGCAAGCCATTGAAACTCAAATGAAGCCTACGTACTTGACAATGCAAGACATGCTGCTAGAGATGGTTGGTAGGGAGGCTCCAAAACAAAGCTAAGGAAAAATTTTAGAGGGTGGTTGTAGCCGCTACAACACGTGGATATTCGAGACAATATGATCTCAAACTCCTTCTAGGATAATCCTTCTCGCCTTTGTGACACACTTTCTCCATTCAGCCAGATCTTTATCATCCGATGTTGGAGGCTTTGAAATATCATGATCTATGAATTGCTTCAACCAAGTGTCTTCCAGTATTGCCTCCATCTTGTCCTTCCAAGCTATGTAATTCAAGTTTCCCTCCAGGGCATACTCAAGTCTCAAACTGTAGAATCAATTTGTTGACTCTGAAGTATGAACTAAAAATTTGATTTCACCTGCACAACAAACTCGAATTCTCCTCTTCTATAATGTCTTCAACTCCGATACCATATAGATTTTTACTTGTAGATTCAAACTACTTATGTAATATGCTAAAACAAAATACTTGAATCTACTCTACTCATCAGTGAAAACAAAAATTGATCGATGAAAACACTAAGCAGAAAAGGAAGAATATTAATCACACATAACACAATATTTTTATGGGGAAAGTAACTGCTCAAAACCCTGACTATCTATATTGCATTAACTAGATGATCTGAGAAGAAAATACAATTCTTGTTCAACCAAACAATTCTTGAACAAGTACAATCTATCTCTATGCTTCAAAAACTAGCTCAAGCAAACACTTAGCTAAACCTACTTCCTGCCAAGCCACTACTTCCTTGTGCAATTCCTAAGCAAGTCTTGGATGAATACAATATGCTCTCCTCAACCTTGAGCTCAATCTGCACAAGTATTTTCTATCCTCTACCTGACTGACTTCCTTTGGCCAATACTTAGCCAAATTCCTAGCCTTCCAAGCTCCTACTTGCTTGTGTAATCCCTAAGAAAGTTTTGGATGAATACAATATGCTCTGCTCAACCTTGAGATCAACCTGCACAAGTATTTTCTATCATCTACATGACTGGCGTCCTTTAGCCAATACTTAGCCAAATTCCTAGCCTTCCAAGATCCTACTTTCTTGCGTAATTCGTAAGAGAATTAGCCCATATTTAATTGGGAAAATCTATCAGCACAACTGCGAAATCCATAATAGGCCTTCTATTGATTGCATGCACCATCTGTACAACTCATAAAATTAGACAACTGATAGTACACTATCTCTAAACTCTAATATCAACTATGTCTTCCTATGAAATGACATGCATGATTTATTTCTGAGTGAATCTTCAGTTAACTGATGGAGCAGTGAAGTTGCGCTGAAGTTGATCCCCATTACTAGACCCCATACTAGTTCCTCCAACTGTTTGAACTAGTTTAACTGACTATAACTCAGTTAGACTGAGTTAATTAATTACAACTCAAAAGAACTCAACCCTGACCCTTAAAATTTAGGAATCACTCTACATGACTCTAGATAGAATTCCAACTCGAACTCACTGAGCCAACTAAGACAATTTAACTTAGTTAACTATTACAAGTTGCTATGAGAATAGAATTTTGATTTAATTCATAATTTAATTCAAGGACAAATTAAATTAGAAATTTCTTGATGCTATTTTTAACATTTCTTGTTGTTATTTTCAACACATCAAGAGGAACAATATCCCCTTCTTTGCTTGGAGCTAACTCTGCTATTGGAGGTGGTGGCAAGTGAATAACGACTTGTGTTGTGCTCAACATCAGGTTGACATCTTCATTTTGTGGCTCTTATTACACCTCCATGTCTGTAACTTCAATCAATTGTGCAATCTGTTGAGAAATCTACCGATCCTGGATTTTTTCACCCTCCTCAGTTGCTAAAGCTTCTTTCATAAGAATTGGATCCGCTTTCACCTTACAACTTTGTTCCCCCCCGTGGACTGTCATCAATTTTTCTCTTTCCCTTATCTTGCATGGGATTCCTGCCTTACGCTGCTCATGCTTCTGGAGTTGCTGCCATCTCTGGAGTAGCCTATGAAGTTCCTGTTAAACTGACTAGCTCATAGGCTCTGGAGGCATTGTAGAAATTCCTCCATGGATCCTCCTCTGGCCAATGAAATTCCCCACTAAGCCACTGAAAGTGAATTCTCACACATTGGTCTTTGCAAATACCATGGGGATCATACAGATTAAAGTCTCGAGTACCGAATGTAAACTTCACTATCTCCTTTCCCTTGGTATGTGTGACTTTCAAGTTCTTTATTTCGTATAATCCAATTTACAAAGGAAGAGTGGCCATGGTGCTTTCTTCTTCCTATGTAAAGCTACTAACAACCCTATGGCGAGATGATATGAAACTTCTTGCATGAAAAGCTTATCGATGGCATACCCATAAAAAATAAACAAAGGAAAATATGCTATATTCGACCGTTACATATTAGAAACATTTTATTTTCTTCCTGTCACTACAACACTGCTTGAAAATGTATTATTTTTACATTTATATATACAAATATTCTGTTTTCGATTTTTGGAAGGAGGAATGAATATAATAGTTCATAGTTTGCTACCACTGTTGACTTTCCAACTCTCATAGAGTACTATTACCCATTGGAGAGCAGTTTTTTATGTGTTGTACTTCATCCATTTCCAAATAAAGAAATTGGTTATGTTGCATTCATCAGAGCCTGTCTTGGGTTTACTTGCGGTCCATTCACTGTAGCTTGAGGGATTGATACCGACACAGGTAATCAACCTGCACCAGGAATCTAACCCTATTCTAATCTATTTTATGTTTTAATACATTCATCTACCACCTACAAATTGATATAACCCTATCAAAAACTTGACTTCGTTTAATTATAGCATTGAACTACAAAATTGAGTACATGTGATTCTATATGTTATCCTCTAGTTCACATTAGTACAAATCAGTGCTTTCAGTTCAACATATCTTACCAACATTCTTTTCCAGATTCTTAAAATTCGTACTTCCTACATCCATAAACCTCGTGGTGCCTCTACAAGCAATGATAATGTGACCTTTGCCCAAGCTTCTTTTCATAGCTTTTCTTCTTGCAAAAATTCATAGATCATCATTTCTGTCAAGTCAAATGTGGTGTTCAGCATTTCAGGTTCCTGCCAAGGATTGTTGTTGTATGCCATGGCAGAAAGAATCAACGGATCAACAAGTCAGACGGGATGACAATCTTGCTTGATTATTTGACTAAGTGTGGCCATCGATTTTGTGGTTCTGTGAATACTAATGCCTATGGTTTGTTTCAACATCTTTAATATAAAACGAAAGAGAGAAAAAGAATTGAAAATATGTCAGATCCTGAAAATCGTAGACAAAGATAAGTAAGAAGTTATTCTTATTCACCTTTTCCTTCTAGAGCATGATGTAAATTCACATGTGTACTTACATCTTTTGGATTTTCCCACCACACCTACGACCTTTAAACAATTCCTTCCTTGTGAGGTTGTCAAAGCTCCATTATTCTATCGTCAAAAGATTTATCTGCTGATTAATATTTCACTTCATAGATATGTATTTCCTTCCATTGTTAATCAAATTAACATGTATATATCACAATACGCCACTTTATCCCTCAACCTAACATTTGTCACAATTGGGCATCACCTCGATTGTCTCGCCCTCTAGTACGAGGTCGACTCTTTATGGGTTGAACCAAAGTGGCGACCAACAAGTGGGGAAACTAAATCATTTCAATTTCTTCATTAAATAATTTCAATTTCTTTTATAATGTGCAAGATCCACAAATCAAAACCATCTATTTTACTCTAAATGAAGCATTTTCAATTTCTTTTAATAAATACTTTTTTTATTAAACAAATTTTTATT
>APFE031565305.1:28844-53567 GCA_000404065.3 Pinus taeda
CTTTTAAATTTTTTTCAATATTAATATACCTAAAAAAACATTATACAATATCTATTTTTTAAATAGATTTTTGTAACTTTTTTAATGTACTATTTATAATCCATTTTTTTATTTAATAATTTTGGAGGATCATTGTGGAGGAATGCCGCAATGATAAATCCAATCTCTATTGCTGCTTTGTGGACTTTAGAAAGGCTTTCGATACGGTTCCTAGAAACAACCTGGAATAGATTAGAAGAGCTACAGATTTCCTTTCGAGTTGAGAGCTGCCGCTATAAGGTTATATGAAAATGTAATTGCCAAGTTAAAAGGCAATGAGGGGTGGTCGAAAGATATTAAGTGTAATATCGGAGTTAAACAAGGTTTCCCCCTCTCCCCTACCCTATTTGGCATTTACATTGACAAGCTAGAAGGTTGTTTAGAGAAAGCAGGCTGTGCTGGCATGATCTTAGTTGGGATAGTCATCATCCTTCTTCTCTATGCTGATGATATTGTTCTTCTCGCAAGGTGCCCATCTGTTTTTTAGAGAAAGCAGTCTGTGCTGGCACGATCTTAGTTGGGATAGTCATCATCCTTCTTCTCTATGCTGATGATATTGTTCTTCTCGCAAGGTGCCCATCTAATCTTGATAAGCAACTTAGACTTCTTAAGGATTTTTGCTCTACCATGGGTATGACTGTTAACACTGACAAAACAAAAGTTATGATTATCAAATCCAAGAAGGAAACTTACACTAATTTCATGTATGACAATAGTAACTTGGAGGAAGTGTCTTCTTACAAGAACTTAGGAATTGATATTCATCACAAGCTCAACTAGAACTCTAGCATTGAGAAAAGGATTAATGGAGGGTGGAAAGCTTATTTTGGTCTTGAAAATTATTGTAAAACGATAAACCTCGTAATGTGGGATAGAAAGAAGTTCCTCTTTGAAACTTTAGTCACTCCTGTTATCTTATATGGATGTGAGGTTTGAGGTTGCAGCATCTCTAGAGAATCCTGGAGAAAGATCAAGAACCTAGCTATGACTAGGGTTTTGTTGTACAAGCGCAAACTCAATAACATAGGAGACTATAGACTTCCTAAGTTAGCTTTAAATTTTAGCCAAAACCATCTAAGGCTCAAACGAGGTTGGTATAAAAACACCAAGGTCTAGTTAAACCATCAACGAGAATGTTGCATTGCAAAACATTAATAACATTAAAAATATGGTTACTTCTAAGTTCAAAGAAAAAATGTGGTGTGAGAAAGATTTAGCAGCAAAAGAAAATTAAGATATTATATGGAGGTCATCAACCCCACCCTAGAAGATCAAAAGTATCTCTTTGTTTTAACTAGCTCAAAGAAGAAAATTAATATAGCCAAGATTAAAACGAACTCTCATGAGCTCCATAGTGCAATTGGTCGTTGGTCACTTCCTAAAACACCATGGATAGAAAGGATCTACCATCTCTGTGAGAATATGAACCTCGAGGATGAAAATCACTTCTTTTTAAAGTGCCCCGCATACAACCACATTAGATCTCAGTTTGGTAATATTTGTTGCAACACTGACCTTCCTAGCCTTTTACGATGTGAAAATTATAGTGAGCTCAAGAGGCTTCTCTCCAAGCTTTTTGAGAATAAGTTTAAAATCTTAAATCAAACTAAATAATTCGTTTTTTAAATTCAATACACCAAAATTTGGTCTCAATAGACATTAACCATCATTAATTAACTATTTATAATTTATTATTATTATTTTTAAAATAAATTTTTAAATAACTTTCTTATTTTATTCTTATTTATATATTTTCATTTATTTAAATACTTAGCGATATAAAGTAAAAATATAATTTAAATATTTAACCATCTAAAACTATTATAATACTTTCAATGTGGCTTTGTTGACTGAGACCCAGCATTGTTTATCCTTTCCCTGAGTTACCGCTAGAGCAGGAAGGTCACTAGAGCAGTGGCTCTGTTGGTAGCGGCTGTAAGGGAGGGACTCTTTTGGCGGCGTTGATGTGTGGCGTAGTTGGCACAGTGAATAGCACAAGATTCCAATGAAATAACGTTTTATGTCTTATTTTTTTCTCTAATGGATTATATCTTAAATATATAGAGTACGTTATCAATGAAAAAGTGTATTATCAAAATTAATTTTTAAATAATTTAATAAAAATGTTTAAAAATATATATATATTATATTATTTTTAATTTCCCTTTTCTTTTTTCCAACATTAAATCAATCAACAAATCTAGTTTTTCTTTTTTTTCCAATTTCTATTTCCCAGTTTTCATTTTCTTTGTTTTTTTTTCAGAAATCAAATCCATCTGTGTCTACAGAGTTTAACAATGAACGTACAGAAGATTGTTCGGTCTCCACTGTTTTCTTTTTCCCAGTGCATTGACAGATTCCTACCACTATCGATCTCAGATTCCCAGTGGATTGACAGATTCCTTCCACTATCGAATTTGACATGTCTTGCCATATGTGCGCGCTATGTGCGGGCTTGCAATACGGCAATGCGTATGGTAGTAGTTGTTGGAATTTTTCAGTACGGTAATAGTTGTTGGAAGGCTTTGCACCGTAATAGCAATGGTTGTAGGTAACAATTAAATAATTATCACTGATTGTTATTGGTAGATTGATATATTAGTGTTATTCAAAGAAAACTATATTTATAATCATCCGTTAATAATTAAAAAAAAAAAATAGATTTTCGTTTCTATTAAATGGATTTCAACCCATCCATCTAATATTATACGGATTCTTGTGCATCGAATTTGACATGTTTTGCCATATGTGCAGGCTTGCAATACGGCAATGCGTATGGTACTAGTTGTTGGAAGACTTTGGAAGACTTTGAACCGTAAATTTAAAAAGAAATGATAATATTATAAAAAGAATAAAATGCAATTAAAAATTATGATATTATAAAATGTTTAAGTTAACTAATATCTAAACATTTTTGTATTTATTAAATGGGATGATAAAATAAATTTAAATAAAATAAAACTAATTTTTAATTAGTTTTATAATGATGATGGTAGTGGTTAACGTTCAATGAGACTAAACTTTGGTCTATTGGACTTTAAGAAATGAATTATTTAATTTGATTTAAGATTTTATTCTTATGCTCAAAAAGCTTGGAGAGAAGCCTCCCGAACTCATTCTAATTTTGACATTGTAAAAGACTAGGAAGGTCAGTGTTGCAACAAAGATTTTGAAATTGCGATCTAATGTGGTTGTACACGGGGCACTCTAAGAAGAAGTGATTTTCATCCTCAATGTTCGTATTCTCACAGAGATGGCAGAACCTTTCTATCCATGGTGTTTTAGGAACTGCCCAATGACCCGTTTTACTAGGCAACTCATGAGAGTTTGTTCTAATCTTGGCTATATTAATTTTCTTCTTTGAGCTAGTTAAAACAAAGAGATATTTTTGATCTTCTAGGGTTGGGTTGATGACTGGTGGGCTCCAGTAGTGCAGCAATAATGTTGCAACTCCTGGGACTCCCTTCTTTAATTTTATCAACTCAGTAGTTCGTAACAAACTTGGAAGTGATGATGCTGTATGCACAAGTACTAGCTCTTGCCGTAGCTGTCACTTGGTCAGTTGGCACAAGTCCGCTAGGAGCTTAAGCCAACTTCTATGAGCTCTTAGAAGAAGCTTTTTAATTGATGGATGAAAGCTAACTCAAAAGAAGCTAATCTACTTGCGGAAAGAAACTGAAAGCCAAAAAGAAACGCAAACCCTAGCAAACCCTAATTCTACTAGCTAGTCCTACTGATCCAAGAAAGAGGATGCAAGCTACTGAAAGAGATGCCATTGACTTCTAGGAAGGTAAAATACATGTGTCTAAACTACTTCTATAGTAACATCTGAAAAAAAAAACATCTTTTTGTATTTTTGAATAAGTTGTTAGAATTGTCATGCATGTGCTTTTAACTAGCTTTTGACTGTGCAGAGGTGGATTGGTGAGAGGAAATGTTTGCAAAAGGTTGGGAAAGAGAGTCTAAGGAGTCCCTAACACCCTTCCTAAGAGTTTCACAAAGTTTGGCTATCAAGAAACCTCATTTGTGAGCTTCTACTGGAAGTCTGCAGGGGTTCTACAGGATGTTTGAAAATCGGCTTCTAGATGATGGATTAGTGAGGGAAGGTGCATGGATGGATCTGGAGGTAGGATAGGGGTCTAAAGCGGCCTAAGGACTAGTGGATGGAGTGGTGAGGAGGTGTAGAAGGCTGACTTGGCTTGAAGAAGGCTGACTTGGCTTGAAGAAGGCTAAGGCAATGATTGCACAAAAACAAGGGTTATGTGAGCAAATGTGGCAAACGTGAGGTAAGGATTCTAAGCAGAGGGTGGAGTGGATGGCGTTGATGGAGAATAAGCAGATGAAGGAGTGGTATAGGTGCTCTGCAAGTCGTTTTTCCAATCTGAACCAACAAAGACTTGTAAATTCAAAGACCTAGTTACGTTGACCTAATTTGCTAGCTGTTAGTAAAGAGAATGAACAGAAGTGTGACCTGCAATGAAACCATGTATTTTAACTCATGCAACTAAGCAAACGAAAGTCTGAACTTGTAACCAACTTCTACACATGAAAAGCAAACACTAGTGTTTGCATGGCAAAGCAAAATCAATGTTTTTGTGGGCAGCAAAGTCATCCTAGTCACAGCTCCTGATTCCACTGAGGGAGAGGTGAAACCACAGATGTTTGTTGGCCCTTTTCTTGAAGCTTTTTCTGTTAACAACCTATCAACTAAATCTGAGCATGAAAAGCTATTTTACTCATCAAAAACAACCTAAATAACAAAACAAGATTTAGATCTAAATAGCAGATTTTATTCTAAGAATGCAGCAAAGACACATTAAAGTAAACAAAGGAGGTACTGGGTGCTTGAGATGGGCCCAACCCCAAGAGCTACAGCCTCCTAAGAGAGATTTAGAGCAGGTGCAAAGCTGGATTCATCTTTATTGAGCAAGAAATGTTACATTCCAAAAACTGTCCACAAGGAGAACTTGAAAATGTGCTGAAAGCAAAGCTAATCTACTGCCTAAAAATCGAACTACAAAATGACTAACTATTGGCTAACCAAAATGACTAACTACTAGCTAACCAAAATGAGGCCTTAAGCCCTCTTATTTATACAAATTGAGGACTCCAACAATCCTCCTAAACTTTAGGGACTTGGCTGCCCAAGACTTGTAGTTAACAGCAGTCCTACTTGACTTGCTTGGCTGCCCTTGTGTTAATTGATTTGGTGGCCCTTGAACTCCAAGCTGATGGTGGAGAATTTGAGGTAAGGGCCCATAAATGAAGGGGACACCTTCCTGCAAATCCTCTCCCTTGTTCTCCCACGAATTTGGCTGCCAAGTGCTCATTAAAACCTTCCATTTTATCTCTAAATTGACCAAAAAGGCTACACAAAGCACCCATTAGACTTGTTGGCATAATGACTAACCCAATTCACTCTATTAGCATAAATATAATAAAAAACATGCAATAAACTAATGAGAATGGTGGATTAAGTCGAATTAGGAGGTTGAATGAGCCCAAATAATCATCCATTTTTGGGGCTCATCAATGACCTCCTTATAATATCTTAATTTTCTTTTAGCTGCTAAATCTTTCTCACACCACATTTTTCTTTGAACTTAGAGTAACAATATTTTTAATCTTATTAATGTTTTGCAATGCAACGTTCTTGTCGATCTCGCAATGGTTTAACCAGGCCTTGGTGGCTTTATACCAACCTCGTTTGAGCTTTAGGTGGTTTTGGCTGGAATTTAAAGCTAGCTTAGGAAGTCTATGGTCTCCTATGTTATTGAGTTTGTGCTTGTACAACAGAAGCCTAGTCATAGCTAGGCTCTTGATAGGGGAAATACCCACTCCTATAAGGAGAATATGATAGGGTGTGTTGCTTTTAATTTTGAAGTTACATGTTATAAAATACTTCTGGATTTGCTCAATCTTTCTCTACGATTCTCTAGAGATGCTACAACCCCAAACCTCACATCCATATAAGATAACCAGAGTGACTAAAGTTTCAAAGCGGAACCTCTTTCTATCCCACATTACGAGGTTTGTCGTTTTACAATTATTTTCAAGACCAAAATAAGCTTTCCATCCCCCATTAATCCTTTTCTCAATGCTATAGTTCCAGTTGAGCTTGTGATAAATATTAATTCCTAGGTACTTGTAGGAAGACATTTCCTCCAAGTTACTACTGTCATACATAAAATTAGCGTAAGTGTCCTTCTTGGATTTGATAATCATAACTTTTGTTTTGTCAGTGTTAGCAATCATACCCATGGTAGAGCAGAAATCTTTAAGAATTCTAAGTTGCTTATCAAGATCAGATGGCCACCTTGCGAGAAGAACAATATCATCAACGTACAAAAGAAGGATGATGATTGTCCCAGCTAAGATCGTGCCAGCACATCCTGCTTCCTCTAAACAACCTTCTAGCTTATTGATGTAAATGCCAAATAGGGTAGGGGAGAGGGGGCAACCTCGTTTAACTTCGATATTACACTTAATATCTTTCGACAACCCCTCATTGCTCTTTAACTTGGAAATTACATTCTCGTATAACCTTATAGCGGCAAATCTCAACTCAAAAGGAACCTTTAGCTCTTCTAATCTATTCCAAATGTTGTTTATATTTTTAAAAGTAAATTTAATATTAGGTTTGATGAATCTTGTTATTAAATTCAAAATGTAGATTTATCAAAATGTTTACTGTATAATTTACTTTAAAAAAATTCTAACCATCAAATATGGTGTTTAAAAATAGTTTACCTTAAAACATATTTAAGTGAACAGTATTCAGATCTAAAACAATAAAAATTAAAGATAATTTTTTTTAGCAAGAAAATTTAATGTAAATTATTTAGCACTCTAGACTTAATCAATTTGTTGTTATTTTTATTGATTTCTTTATGCCAATTGTTTCATATTTCCTATGGTATAATTCAATTTTTTTGTGTTTGATATGTTTTTGTATTGATTTCACTTTATATTAAAGATTTGTTAAAATCATAAATATAAATGATGTAATTTGCATAATCCAAGTACCCTAAAAATCTATTGCTATGTTGTAAGAATCCAACACATCTAAGAATGACTAAATAATTATTACTATCCAAAGACTAATTTTTTCTCAATCCTACTCTAAATACTTCCACCCTAATATAATAGTCACTTAGATTTTAATTAATATAAGGTCAATAATCACTTTAAACTTCAAACAATTTTATAACTTCTCTTCTCTACTATTAAGCACAATGTACCTAATAGTCTATATAATGATCCTTCTATGATCCTTAATCAAGACGACTAAATTTATCATAATTGAATATTCATTTTTCAACCTTATCCATACTTCAACAACACATTGTGAGATTAAGGAAGAAATGTATTAATGGAGGGAAAGTTCAATCGAACCTTAGATTAGGAGTTTGTTCCTTATTTCTAGGGTGTTGTTTCAACTTCCCTAATTGTGTGTAAATTATGTATTCTTCATGTATGATTGTGATGTAGAGCGTGTTCTACAGAGGTAGTCTCTAGGTGGTGTTCCACACCTGTGAGTTGCCCAGGTTTTATTCAATAAATTTGATTCTTATATTTTTGACATGGTATCAGAGCTATAGGGCAGAGGACTGCTTGTAATCCTGAGTGGAGGAGTCATAGTGAAGGTTGAGAGGCAGAAATTAGACCAACGCGTTTTTAAGGGCGATCAGCACAAGATCTAGTGCTATAGTCGCATCAATCCAGTTATGACCTTACGCGATTTTATTTTCCAGAACGACGCGGGTGTACCATTCTCAAAGGGTGTAGATTGCGTGAATCAAGAAATTCTCTGGATCGTTTTTTGAATCCAGTTGTCGGGTTTTAGGTTGCTGCTCCATTGTTGGAGCAGCCCAATACTTTCAAGAGACGCCCATTTAAGAGGCGAATTTTACACGGCCTGAGAAAAGGGGCTTTTGGATCGATGCTCCATGCAAAGAGAATGAGACAGTTGATCGCTGCCATGTGAGAAGAGGACGGGATCGCTGCCGTGTGCTCTGCGCTGTGAGTTGAAGTGTTTGTTGTGGGCTAAAGTGTTCCGATGTTATAGAAGTGTTTCTGGACGAGGTCGATACATCATTCTGCCAGGTCTTCCATAATTTGCATCATAGATCGCAAGTTCAATATGCTCATTTGCGTCTATAAAGTGTTGTGTTACGTCAGTTTTTGCGCATACACTACCCTCGATAGCTGTAGAGCACTACATAATCACTTCTTCAAGCTACAACTCCAATTCCGAGAACTCATCGATCTCATCTGTGTCTTGCAGGGCTTCCGGGAATAGATCGACAAAGGATTCTACATCTTCGAGTGTTTCAAAACTTTCTTGGAGCCAGTAGTCGATGGAACCACGATGAAGACTAGACAAGATTCAACCACTCTGGGGAGAAATCCTCAACCTACTGGAATGCCATTGGTATAAATAGTAGTGCGCTGGGATTCAACATGGAACGAGATCTGTGGAGTAGATGGATCGAACAACAGTGAAGCCTTTGTGATTTTTTTGAGTTGTGGAGACACGATAAGCATTGCTAAATTCTTGTACTCTTTGGAGGAGGCCGCATAGTGGATGTGTTGGCCGTGGGTATTTTTTTTAATTATAATTGTAGATTGAGTGTGTGAAGCCTCTGGTGTTCTGTGTTGCCCACACAGAGTGAAGCTCTTCCTCCTTGAGACAAAAGGATATTTTTTTAAAGATTTTAATTAAAGTTTTAAATTAAATTTTTTTTTTCTTTAATTCTTTAATTAAAAAAAAGGGGCTCATTATTTGATAAAGGAGGCCATTTTTTTAAATAAGAAATTTGGAGTGATCTCCTAAAAAAGGGATCTGGGCTCAATTAATTGAAGTTTTCATTGGATATGTAATTTGCTGTGTTTTTTAGGATCTGGGGTTATTTTTCTTAAGTTGTTGGGGTTGATTTTTTTTATTATTCAAGATGAAAAAGAGTTAGTAGAAGCATACCTCAATGAGAATAACAAGCTAGACGGATCCAATTATTTTGGTTGGAAATTTAAATTGCAGACCCTGCTTGAGGGACATAATGCACTGGTAATTGTGAATAATGATGAGGTGAAGCCGAACGTGCTTGCAGGAGGAACAAAAACAACAATCCAAGATTGGGACAAGTGGGAGACTAAGGCAAGAATGCTCCTGAAATTGTCGGTCAAAGATTGCATTATTCCCCATATATGTGATTGCAAGATTGCATTAGAAATCTGGAAGATGCTCAAGGATCTCTATGAGGTCAAGAACACCAATCGATCATTGTTCTTGAAGATCAAGATTCTCTCCATCAAGATGGAGGAGAATGAAACAATTGTAGAATTTATTTCTCGGATCAAGGAGCTCAAGAACAAGCTGGGTGACATCGGTGAATCTGTGTTAGATATAGATTTGGTCATGATTACCATGAATGGTATGACTGAAAAGTATCAGATGTTCATCACTGGCTTGAATGCAAGAGAAAAAGCCCCCATGTTTGAAGAATTGACAGGGATCCTCATGCAAGAGGAGGAAAGGTGGCTGACTCATAAACCTCGGAGTTCAGACCTGGCTCTAATGGCAAAGAAGAATCCCTTCAGAGGAAAGCCAAATGCAACACAAAAGAGCAGTGCACCCCACAGAGAAATATATCCCCACCTCAAGGTGCGTCTTTCAATAGAAATGACTCTGTGACCAAATGTTTTTATTGTGGTAGAAGAGGCATAAACAACATGCAGGTCATTTTTGCTGATGAGGAATAGAGTCAGAACCTCAGACTATTCATATCTGACTCTACATTTTGGGATAAGGATGATGAAGCAGATACCTGGTTTATGGACTCAGGTTCATCCATCCACATGACAGGGAACAGACAGTGGTTTGAAGACTTCAAAAAGACCAGCAGTGGAGAAAACATCTACCTTGGTGATGATAGAGGGTACCAAATCAAAGGTTATGGTAATATTCCTGTTGTTTTGCATGATGGAAATATTAGACATATTCTTAATGTAATGTATGTACCCAGGATAAAAAAGAATCTGATCTCTATTTCTACGATAACTTATCAGAATCTCAAGGTAGAATTTTATAATTCATATTGTGTTGTTTAGAGAATCTTCGGCGAAATCACATAAATAATCATTTGTCGACGCGTTTTCGAACCAACCAGTATGGTTCAACTTGTCTTGACGATGAACCACACTGGTTGGTTCGAAACACGTCGACAAATGATTATTTATGTGATTTCGCCGAAGATTCTCTAAACAATGTTATGGATCACAAAAGTCTAAATTCATATTGTGTTGTTAAAGACCTGTTGGATTGTATGAATCCTATTGCATCAGGTATTCTTGTGGGAGGATTGTACAAGCTAAATGTCAAAAGTGCACCACATCAAGCATTGACATCATCTGCCATGACTATAGTGGACTTATGGAATCAGAGGTTCGGCCATATTAACTTCAATGATCTGTTGCTATTACAGAAAATAGGTATTGTCGAAGGTATTCCTTTTTTAAAGCCTGTCCATATTGATTGTGATGCATGTGCACTTGGAAAGATGCACAAAGATGAATTTCCTATGAATCCTGATAGAAGGAGGAGAGATATACTCGATCTGGTACACACATATTTATGCAGGCCTATGCAAACAAGGTCATTAGGTGGTGCATACTATTTTCACTATTTATTGATGACTATACTAGATTTACTTGGGTGTATTTCCTCAAGAAGAAGAGCCACACTTTTGAATACTTCAAGAAGTTTAGAAGTACAGTTGAAAAGCAAAAAGGTAAATGCATCAGGATTCTCCATTCGAATCAATGGGGAGAGTACAAGAAAGCTTGTGTCCTCAAATACTGCAAAGATCATGGGATACAACAGCAATTTACAATACCCCACACTTCTCAATAGAACGGGGTTGTAGAGAGGAAGAACAGAACCCTTGTGGAGTGTGCTTGTAGTCTGTTAAAGGTAAGAATCTTTCTAATAGGTTTTGGGCTGAAGCAATTAGTATTGCAGTATATCTAAAGAATAGGAGTCCAACAAGAAGTTTAGATTTCAAAACTCCTTTTGAGGCTTTATTTGGCTATAAGCCTGCAATTAAGCATTTGAGATTTTTTGGTAGTAAATCCTTTGTTCATGTCCCAAAGAAAGATAGAAAGAAATTGGATTCAAGGGCCATCAAATGTATTTTTGTTGGGTATTGTACAAAATTTAATGCTTACAAACAGTTTAATCCCTTTTTATTCATAAAGTTTTTGCGAGAAGAGATGTAGTGTTTCATGAGAAAGTTAATAGTGAAAGTCATGAGAGTGCTAATGAAGAATGGCACGTGCCCTTGTTGGTGGAAGAAGGAAGTGATGAATCGAGTGTCAGCAATAGAAGCAACAGTAAGGGGAAGAAGATGATGTAGCTATCAAGCCAAGTCCACAAAAGGATGATCAGACAAGGTTTGAAGCTACCCCACCACTCCAGAGATCAGGTAGGAAGGTTCAGTTGCCAAAAAGATATAGGTAAAAATGATTTTATAACTAGTATGATGAATGTTGTTTAACCTTCTAGTTATAAAGAATACAATCGATATAGTGAATGGAGGGCTGTTATGGAAGAGGAATATGAGTCAATCCTCAAAAACAAAACTTGGTATTTAGTTATACTACCTGAAGGAAAACAACCCATAGGATGAAAATGGATTTATAAGCCTAAATTTATAGCAGATGGGAGCATAGATAAATATAAATCTAGGTTGGCTGCAAAGGGATATTCGCAGCAAGAAGGCATTGATTATGATGAAGCATTTTCCCCTGTAGCTAAACTAAACACAATCATAATGATAACTGCTTTAGCTACCAAACACCATTGGATGATTCACCAGCTAGATGTTAAATCGTTTTTTTAAATGGGGACTTAAGAGAAGAAGTCTACTTAGTGCAGCCTGAGGGGTTTGTCAAACAGGGTGAAGAACATTGAGTTTACAGGTTGAAGAAAGCGATGTATGAACTAAAACAGGCACCCAGGTTATGGCATGACAAAATTGATTCATTTTTCCTGCAGCATGGTTATAAAAGAAGCAAAAATGACCCTAATCTTTATACCATGTTTGAGAAAGAGGGAAGGATTATTTTGGTTTCTTTATATGTAGATGATTTAATCATTATAGGGAATGCTGATAATCTCATTAAAGAAATCAAGGAGCAGATGTCACAAGTATTTGAGATGAAAGACCTTGGAGAGCTACATTACTGTTTGGGTTTGGAAGTCTGGAGGGATTCTAGACAAATTTTTCTGTCACAAAGTAAGTATGTCAAGAGCTTATTGCAAAAGTTCATAAGGGATCAGTGCAAAGTTGCAGGAGTACCTTTACAACAGAGCATAAAACTTCAGAATGATGATGGATCTAAGGAGGTAGATGCGACTTTGTATAAACAGCTTGTTGGGAGTCTAATCTACTTGACTACAACTAGGCCAAGTTTGGCTTATGCAGCCAGTTCATTGAGCCAATTTATGTAAAAGCCACTTGAGAGCCACTAGGTTGCAGCAAAAGGTGTTCTAAGGTATCTCTAGGGAACGTTAGATTTTGGTATTGTTTATACTGATTCATGTGATGTTATATTGACAGGTTTTTTAGACTCTGATTAGGCTAGAAATGTATATGAAAGAGGATCCATAAGAGGCTATGCATTTAGCATTATATCCGGGGTCATTACATGGAGCAACAAAAATCAGAACACAGTATCCTTGTCTTCTGCAGAAGCTGAATATCAAGCTATGTGTGCAACAACATGTGAAGTAGTTTGGTTAAGGATACTTCTCCTTGATGCTAGAGAAGAACAAAAGGTTGCAACAATGATCAAATGCGACAACTAGTGCTCCATCAAACTTGCAAATAATCTAGTATTTCATAAGAACACAAAGCACATCGATACACAATTTCATTTTGTCAGGGAGAAAGTTCATTCAAAAGATATCCATATTGAGTATTGTAATAATTGTGACAATGCTACTGATATTTTTAACAAACCTCTTGGTAGGATCCAGTTTGAATTGTTTGGCGAAGTGTTAGGCATATCTGTGAATCCATTTCTCCATTAAGGGGGAGTGTTGAGATTAATGAAGAATTGTATTAATGGAGGGACGATTCAACCGAGCCTTAGATTAGGATGTTCCTTATTTCAAGGGTGTTGTTTCAACTTCCCTAATTGTGTGTAAATTATTTATTCCTCATGTATGATTGTAATGTAGAGTGTGTTCTGCAGAGGTAGTCTCCAGGTGGTGTTCAACACCTCTGAGGTGCCCATGTTTAATTCAATAAATTTGATTCTTATACTTTTGACACACAACTTCTTTCATCACCATTTTCACCAAGATTTTTATTTTCTTGAAGGTTTCCTACATTGTTACCTAAATCCTATCTATTTTCACTCATTGTTTCCAATTTTAATCTTCTCCGCACAAACCTTAATCCCCTAAATTCTTCCTATTGGCTTTACACTTTTTAGTCAAATTATTTTCTAAATAAATTTAAGCCTTCAATCAAAACTTAAACCTTTTATACTTTTCTTTTCAATGGAAAAAATATAAATATCCTTTCCTTTTTCAATACCCAAATTCGTATTAAAAACTTCATATTAAAAACTTTATAAACACATAAAATCTTTCTCTTCAATAAACCCTTTTTAGAACTTAAACCTCTTGCTCTTTTCTTTTTAATGAAAAGCATAAATATTCTTTTTTTTCAATACCCAAACTTTATACATACTTAAAATCTTCTTCTTCAATAATGATAACATCACCATCCATACCATTTAGATCCACCTTTTAACATTTTTCTAAAAACTTATTGTCGAGCGATAAAAATGTGTCTTTTTAACTCCTAATTACCTCACATTAATTGTCAACCCAGGGACAACTTTTTATTTCAAGAGTGTACTTAGTCTGAGGCAGCTATTTACTCAAGAGTAATGTTATGAAAGATGTAGTACAGTGCTCAAAATATAAAGATAAATGGATGCTTGGCTACAACAAACTACTGTTTAAGCACTAAATCACACATTCAGGAAACTAAGCAATTCATCAGTCAAGGGTTCAGTAGCAATAACTGATCACTTTATAAACTGATGGGACCAAAAGAAATCAGGGAACAAGTCCTCGATCTGGGAGCCAGACAATGAATGTCATTGCCCACTACAGTCTCGGATCATTCTTCACAGCAAGGCAAAGATAATGAGAATAACAGGAAATGGAACAATGGCTAGGAAATGTAACGACAACTAATTCTTAATCTACAAAAATAAATGCAACAATCATGTCCTACAGAAATCAAATGGCAATCTTCTATCTTGAAGGATGAATCGAATAGCACACGGAAATAGAACAACATTGATTAATGATGAAATACGGAACATCGTTTGAAAGCCAAACAGAAATACACAGCAACGTAACACACAACACACCTTAATGGTAATCTGATCTTGGTAATCCACTTATCAGCCTTAATTGTAAAGAATACGATTTTATTTTATAATGGAACAACAACATCAATAGATCCAACAATCGCAAGGAAATATAATCTCTAATATGAATTCAGTAATGCCAATTAATAAGTGTTACAACACGGATACACTGTAATTGAACAACAATACATTCTGTAAGGATCAACAACGTTATATCAATGATTGAAAGAATAACAATGCGTTACCAAGTCAAGATGAATCAATACGGCATTCCTGGCATTGAGAATGATATTACTTAGTTGAACATGAATCGAATATAACAAAACCGTGATGTAAAATAACAGAACATACCAGATTACCAAATAACGTTAATAAGCAAAACCACGCATAAACCAAGAAGATAATATACAACAACAACAATGTACTCCACCAGAGGCTGGGCCCTTAGCTGCTAGCGGATGTTGTTGGGTTACTTTAGATGAAAAGAATGAACAACAACTCCCAAATCAGGTATTAATCATTAAATGGTCAAATCATTACAACAGCTGAAGCTTTGAGACTTATAGCATGAAACAATCTTTCTTCCTCATATCCTATCATGAATTCTTAATTTTAAATCTCTAATTTTAAATCCTCAATTCTCCATTCTCTTAGCCATCCTTTTTCCCTCCCCATTTGTAATCTCTGTTTTCATTTAAATAGAGAGATTAGAGAGAAGTTACAACAAAGATAATTACAACATGATTTCTATTACAAAATTGGATTGTTTCCAACCAATTGATCAACAAGAAAATATATTTCCATCTATCTTTCAACAAGAGCAAGGCGAATTTGGCTTTGTAGCTGAGATTTGGAGGAGGGCCGCAACAACAAATCTGAGAAAATCGTGCTCAAAGAACCCTGTGTTTCTCTCAGTACAAGCCGAATTTGGGCAAACCGTTCTTTAATAAAGTTAATTGGGTCCGTTCTGGACAAAATCCATGTTCCAGATTTTCCAAATTCTTCTTCATTTGCTCAAAATCTCAACCACAAAACTGTCACTTCTTATTCCAGCGAATTTCTGAGTTGTCACATTCAATGGTCAAATCTTCAATCTAGAAATTATCTTGGAGGTTAAAAATGGTGAATAATGTTACAACTAATTTATTGAAACTATCATTGATAAAATCATTCATAATCATCAATTTATTAGAAATAAAGGAGAATAAGTAACATTCATTCATAAGAGCATAAATCATTATAAAATAGAATTATATGATAAACCATGATTAATAACAAGATAAAGAAAAGTAAAAATGGATGAAATAAGTGTTAAAAAGGTGGTCGTATTTACGGCCCAACACACCCCCACACCGAATATATTGCATGTCCTCATGCAACACAAGCTGAATATGTTGCATGTCCTCATGCAACCCAAAGACAAAACCCATGTGTTAACCAAGCAAAAAAATTTGTTCATCTCAGCTCATAGAAAAAATGAATTCTTCCTCACTTAATGAATATTTAATTTTAACAATCTTGATGAAGGCATAACAATGAAGTTGTAGCAAAATATGATATAAGTGACAATAACCTTTATTAACCATTTTCCCAAAAACTATGAACCTGATTTTGTTGAAATGTATTAATGCTTCTATGATCCAAAAATCAGATCATTTTGATGCACGGATCATGAGATATAAACAAAATGGTTGTAGTTGAGAGTGCATGATTTCCGAAATTTTATGAACCAATTTAACTTGAAATTATCTGAGTATGTGTATTTTAATAATATGTCTGTGTTTTCCAGAAATCACAAGAATTGAGTTCATAGTTTTAAAAATATTATAGAAATCAATTTCTACACTGTATACAAATGAAAGTGTATTCCTTAAATGAAAAAGAAAATGGAAAACATTCATTATGCGTAGCAATTCATCCCTCTCTGAAAAATTAGCATGTCCTCATGCTATGTTAGAAAACAAATAGAGGTAGTTGCTACTATCTGTTGAAGTCTATGCTTGGTGTAAAACAAGATGGAATAAGGGAGGTGTTGAGAATGAATAAGAATAGCAATGGATGATAAAGAATACGAATGACATGGTCATAAGAAAGAAATGAATGAAACACTCCCCCAAACTGAAAGATGAGATGCCGCTGAAAAAAAAGGAAGTGGTAAAAATGTGGAAGGAAGGATGATAAATAATGCTCAAAATGGATTTCATTAAATTCTCCTAAATTTGTAATAAATCAGAAAATTATGCTATTTTACCTCAAGTTTTACCTCCAAAAGAAAAATGTGGAATGACATATATGTACTGGCATTTGTTGAAGCTGATGTAGGCAGAGTTGGTGCTGAAAGTGATGCAAAAGGTGGAATCCAGGCAAGCACATCATGTCTGAAGAATTGTTCACGTTCACAAGCTGCTCAAGCCGCTTCTGTTAGTTGCAATAGTGTGGTAATTCTGTGAATAAAATTTCCCCTGCATATTTGTTGTTCTTCCGTAAACAAATCACACTTGTGAATACAATGTTCTTGAATCCATGGTGTTGGGTTTGAATAACAACAGATAAGATGCATGCAAAAATTGCAATCAGAAAAACTTTTGTATACATGCAATACTGATATTTTGTCAATCAACAAGTTATGGCAGAGTGTAGTAATCATATTGCATGCAATCCCATAATGCATACATTCCCCCCTCCAATTGAAAAAGGGATTCCATGACCATAAAGCCTATGAAAGGTGTTATGCTGACGGCAAGGCAAGGGAATGAACAATACAGCAGTAGAATACACAGATCAATGATAGGACGACGAGAGTTATGGTTATAATGAGATCATAGTGTATAAAGATAGTAATGAATAAAAGATAGGATGCTTTGGATTGATGATAAGTTATGAAAAAGGAGAAAAAGAACAACAATATGCTAAAAAGATGATTTACTGATGTTATTCTAACTGAAAATGATGTGATTGATCATAAAACAATTTCTCATGCATAAAGGTTCAAAACAGGGAAAAAAATTAAAGAAATAACTTCTCTGATAAAAGGAAAAAAAAGAAAAGAAAAGGGTATTATAGTAATAATTAACGATAAGATATAACTTCAATACCATAAGCAGAGCCTCTGCTGCCAGCAGGCATCCCTAGGCTCGGCAGGGTTGCTTTTTAACCCCATATGAGCCAGGATCCTCAATTTATAAATGGAGAATTCCAGTGCTGTTCTACAGAAGAGATCAATGTGCTGGCATGGTAACCAGATAAACACAGTGCTATTCACTAGGAGGTAGCAAAAGTGATCAGGTCGGCTCGTGATGAGACCTCCTATTCCAAGGATAATTTGGCTATCCAATGGATCATAACCCTGGTGTGGTGGTCATAATGGGAATTTCATTTTGTTACAGCCTTATGAACATGGTACGCTAGCTCGTAATGAGACCCCCTATCCTTCGTCTGCAAACAAAATTTTGTTGTTATTACACATTTTTATGATAAAAAGAGGGAGGCTCAGTACTCCTTAAGAGTAGGGATGGTGGAAGAAGTTGAACATGTCAATAGAAAAAAATATACCCATAATATCATTTATTACAGACAGAGAAGATTATAACTAGGAAGGGTGGAACCAGCATGGTATTAAGATGATCAATCAATATCATGCTCAATAGAAAACAATGCAGTAAAGTAGTATATAAATAATTGTGTCATTTTTGAAAAGAATCTATCATCAAGGCGCTGTCCTGTTAAAGATCATAACGTAAACGATAATAACTCGCTTCAAAAGAATCCATAATTCTTGTCCTCATAAAAGAGTGTACTTCATGCCATGAAAGAGAATCAGGAAATGTCGTTGAGATGAACTAGGGATAATCCCATAAGAGGAAGGAAGGGTTGCTTTTGAAAATAATCCCAAAGTGTTGCTGCTTTGAAGGAACAACAAAAACTCTCAAAAAAAGTGTTGTTCCTTGTAGGGAACACGAAAAAGTGTGAAAACGCAAATACCGTTCCTTTGGAAAAAGGAACAATAGAAACTAAAAGTGAAAAAATGCAAGTGTCGTTCCCTTGGAAAAGGAACAACAAAAATCAAAAGTGTCGTTCATTTGGAAAAGGAACAGCAAAAATGCAAGTACCGTTCCTTTGGGAAAGGAACAACAAAAATGAAAAGTGTCGTTCCTTTGGAAAAGGAACAGCAAAAACGCAAGTGTCGTTCATTTGGAAAATGAACAGCAAAAATGAAAAGTGTCATTCCTTTGGAAAATGAACAGCAAAAAACGCAAGTGTCGTTCCTTTGGAAAAGGAACAACAAAAAATGAAAAGTGTCGTTCTTTTGGAAAAGGAACAGCAAAAACGCAAGTTTCGTTCCTTTTGGAAAATGAACAACAAAAATCAAAAGTGTCGTTCGTTTGGAAAAGGAACAGCAAAAACGCAAGTGTCGTTCCTTTGGAAAAGGAACAGCAAAAATGAAAAGTGTCGTTCCTTTGGAAAAGGAACAAAAAAAACGAAAAGTGTCATTCCTTTGGAAAAGGAACAGCAAAATGAACCGTGAAAAAGGAACAGTAAAATAAACCATGGAAAAAGGAACCGCTGACACAAAAGGTGTAGTTCTTTTGAAAAAAGGAACAGAATAACGAAAATGTTGTCCCTTTAGAAAAGGAACAACATAAACAACAAAAGTGCACACAAATGTTGTTCCTTTAGAAAAGGAACAACAAAATGCACAAGCATAAAATGCAAACACGCAAAGAATGAATTAGCTGTTCATTGTATTGATGTTGAGGATGGGTTACAGTTTGAATGAAGCAATACCTGAAACACAAAATATAAGAGAAATCAGAAAAGAAACAACATTTTATTTAAAAAAACAGTATGTAAATAAGTAAATTAAGTTACAACAACTATGATATTATGTAAAAAAACATGATCTCTTTGAAAAATGTTTTGGCAGCAGTGATAAGACATAAACCTTCAAATGGAAATCAATTCTTCATTTCTTCTATTATGAATCCATTGGGTAATGAGTTAGATGGAATTCCTTTGTTTCATAAAATTTCTTTCAAAAATCACTCGTCCATAAATTGACCGTCTTTATTTTCCCAAGACCTGCAAAACACGAGTATCTATCTGCAATAAAACATTAAATCATGTTGAAAGAGAGGTGCGGGGGCTCCCCTAATCCAAGAATTATGCAAAAAAACTAACAAGTAGTTACTCTGTAGAACAAATCCACGAAGAAAATAACAAAGTAAAATTTATTTGTTACCTGCGGGAGAGCAATGGCCAATCATGCTAACCTGCAGTGTTTTAATCACAAATTCTTTGTTTTTCGTCGAAATTGAGTGATTATAAAACCAAATGAAAGCTAATTCAAAGGCGTATCTCCAATAGAAACAGGTTTTAAAAATTCAATGATATGATATGTCAATTTTAGTTAGAACAACCTGCATCATAGAGTCATTTTCGATTACCCGACTTTGACCAATAGTTGATATTTCAAGTGTAACTTTTTCGTTTGATGTCAAATTCAAATGATTCAAATTGGAAATGAAAATAGATTCATTTATTTATCTCCAATAAAAACAAGTTTTGAAGACAAGAATAATTGATAGGTAAAATACTGTAAAGAACAGCCGGAAAGACAAAGTTTTGAGAGTGCTGATTTACGATAGACAGTCAATATTTTGATAATAAATTCCCCATACGATATAAAAAATGAGTGATAATAACTTGTAATTTAATTGTAAACTAGATTCATAGGGGAATCTACCATAGAAACAGGTTTTAAAAATTCATTCATTTAGGCCTCCAAAAACTGACTGTCCCAACTCTATTCCTGAGCTGCCTGCTAGACATCCGGTCAATGTTTTGGTTCTAACTTTTTCGTTTCAAATCCAAATTGAGTGATTCAAATTGGGTTGGAAATTAGACATCAAGGGCTACCTAGGGTAGAAACAGGTTTTAAAAATATTCACTTTTGGTCCCTCAAAACATGACTCTCCCGATTGTTTCTCCAGAAATCTCATCAAGCCCGCAAGCCAAAAAAATGATACTCAAGCATTTTTTCATATTGATGATAAAAATGAATATAAGTGTTTGTAGAATTGTTATTTCTATTATAAATCATCTACATACACAAATAAATTGAAACATTTATCATCGATGTTGATTTCGATAGCGTGTTGCAACAAAAGAAACAACTAGTTTTACAAAAATAAAAGAAATGTGTTTGTTTTATTTCTTTATTTATTTTATTTTCTACACTAACCTATTTTGATTTGAAAAATGAATGACTACGTATATGAGTACTTCCAGTTGAGCTATTTTCGAAATAAGGCTTCACGTATACACATACCCAAATTTGAAAAAAGCATATTAATGAAAATTAGGGTATGAGAAGCCAACTTCCCTTGAAAAAATGGTATAAAAAATAGTTGAAGCATAGAGTGATGTTGGAAACAAATGATGGAGTGAAACCAATCTTCAATGTATCCATTACTTTCTTGATTTCTCATATCCATCAGATCATGAAGTTCTTGAGCTTTTAAATTGGCTTGTTGATGCAAACTAAAAGAAACCTCATTTTCTTCCATAACTTCTACAATTTTTGAAACATTCTGAATCTCATTGTAAGTTTTCTCTGATGGCACATGTGAGATTGAATGGGTGGGAAGGGTGGATAAATTTTTCTGTTCAACACTGTAAGCATGTTGTACTGGTTTATTGTGGTGAGGGTGTGGAATTAGTTGAGCAGGAAATTGTGTATGGAATGGAGTATTTTGATGATGTGGTTGATTGGGTTGTGTGGGTTTTAATGGGCAAGCAAGATGTTGTGGAAGAGTTGGTGGAGAATATGGAGAATGTGCTTGTGCTACAAGATGAGGGAGAGTAGTTATGCAATCATGAGATGAACCATGCCAAACTTGAGATTTGTGGGGGTTATATTGAGATTAACATGGTTGCTCTAACATGTGAGTATTCCATGCTAGATTATGCAAGTAAGAGAATGAAGAGGAAGTGTTTTGAACCATACTTGTTGACCTTGTTGTAGCTTCCCTATCTCTTTGATATGCCACTTCCAAATTAGATAAGGAAGAACAACTATCTATGGTATGCTCCTTTCGGTCATGAGGGCAAAACACTTCATCAAATTCTTCATTTTTATGAACCTGCAAAACATCCAATTTTTCATTTAGAGAGCTAATAAAATCAACTTTAAATTTTTCAAATAAAACATTGGTTTCAGCTCTCATGTCTCCTATTCTTGTAGCAGATTTGGAAAAGAAAGAACAAACATCTCTAGAATTCTTACGAGCCTTGGAGATTCCTCTTGAATACCTTATGCACAATTCACAAACATCATCATATGACAACTAAAAAGAATCACCTTTTCTTATCAGATTTAAGAGTTCTAAAAATTCATCTTTGATTCCTTTAAGAATGAGTGTTTTTAAGATCTCTTTTTCCAAATGCTTATGTTTTGATTTTTGAAGGTTATAATGAAATCGATCTACATAGTCCTCCAAGCTTTCATCTTCCCCTTGTATCATAGCAAAAATATCTTCATTGGCCTTGCAATAGTCTTGATACTTCTTCAAGAATATGTTCTTCATGTCCTCCCATGTTTGGATGCAATTCCCACCTAGGCTCATGAACCATCAAAGAGCTGCTCCTTTTAGAGTAAGAGGAAACACTTTCAATCTTTGATCATTAGTGTAATAATCATATCCTCTACAAAGTATTTCGAACTCAAATAAAAATGTATCTGGATCTTCATTTGTCAAACCATGAAAATTTAGTAGAAACGATGGGGGAATTATGTGCATTTGTGTCACTCCTCCTAGATCTTTGATAGGAAATTCAAAAGTATAAATGTGAGCCTTTTCTTATCGTAATATAAGATGTTCTTCATGTGTTTCTTCGAAGCTCCTTCTTCAAATGTTCCTGTCAATTAGTTAGTGAAATGGGTGGTGCTTACATCACCACTTGAGTAAAATCATGTGATTCGTTTTTCAAAATTTCTATTTTTTTTCCTAGTCATTCACACAAAAATTCAAACATCTATTTCTACTCTAGGTTCTTTAATAATTCTGTTGGAAAGAGGGTGGGGGAGCAGGGCTTTTACATGCTCCTGTACGCAGGTTCTTACCTTCCGTTTTTAAGACTCAATTCTTTCCTAACAAGCCCTCATCAGATGCACAGTACTCTTTTAAAAATGGCTACACTCTCCCCGGTAACGGCGCCAAAATGTTGAGCGATAAAAAGGTGTCTTTTTAACTTCTAATTACCTCACATTTATTGTCAACCCAGGGACGACTTTTTATTTCAAGAGTGTACTCAGTCTGATGCGGCTATTTACTCAAGAGTAATGTTATGAAAGATGTAGTACAATGCTCAAAATATAAAGATAAATGGATGCTTGGCTACAACAAACTACTCTTTAAGGACTAAATCACACATTCAGGAAACTAAGGAATTCATCAGTCAAGGGTTCAGTAGCAATAACTCGTCCATTTGTAAACTGATGGGACCAAAAGAAATCAGGGAACAAGTCCTTGATCTGGGAGCCAGACAATGAATGTCACTGCCCATTATAGTCTCGGATCATTCTTCACACCAAGGCAAAGATAATGTGAATACCAGGAAATGGAACAACAGCTAGGAAATGTAACGACAACTAATTCTTAATCTACAAAAATAAATGCAACAATAATGTCCTACAGAAATCAAATGGCAATCTTCTATCTTGAAGGATGAATCAAATAGCACACGGAAATAGAACAACATTGATTAATGATGAAATACGGAACAACGCTTGAAAGACAAACAAAAATACACAGCAACAGAACACACAACACACCTTAATGGTAATCTGATCTTGGTAATCCACTTATCAGTCTTAGTTATAAAGAATACGATTGTATTTTATAATGGAACAACAACATCAATAGATCCAACAATCGCAAGGAAATATAATCTCAAAGATGAATTCAGTAATGCCAATTAATAAGTGTTACAACACGGATACGCTGTAATTGAACAAAAATACATTCTGTAAGAATCAGCAACATTATATCAATGATTGAAAGAATAGCAATGCGTTACCAAGTCAAGATGAATCAATACGACATTCCTGACATTGAGAACGATATTACTTAGTTGAACATGAATCGAATATAACAGAACCGTGATGTAAAATAACAGAACATACCAAATTACCAAATAACGGTAATAAGCAAAACCACACATAAACCAAGAAGATAATATACAGCAACAACAGTATACTCCACCAGAGGTTGGGCCCTTAGCCACTAGCAGATGCTGCTGGGTTAGTTCAGATGAAAAGAATGAACAACAACTCCCAAATCAGGTATTAATCATTAAATGGTGAAATCATTACAACAGCTGAAGCTTTGAGACTTACAGCATGAAACAATCCTTTCTTCCTCCTATCCTATCATGAATTCTTAATTTTAAATCTCTAATTCTAAATCCTCAATTCTCCATTATCTTAGCCATCATTTTTCCCTCCCCATCTCTGATCTCTGTTTTCATTTAAATAGAGAGATCAGAGAGAAGTTACAAACAATATAAACTTTGAAACGAGAATTATAAACTCAAAACGAGAACTCTGGCCCAAAAACCCTATAAAAACATCAAAAATAGTGCTAAAAATGAAAAGTGTGCTGGAATAACACCTTTTTTTTAGGGTAAATTTTCAACATGTTTTAAAAATAGCGGTGAAAACCAATTTTTTTGTGCAAAAAACAACCTCAAAACGAAGTGTTGATGTTCGAATAACATTTTTTTTTCAATGGTAAATTTTGTGCAAAAAACACATTCAAAACTAAAAGTGTTGACGCTGGGATAACAAAAAAAATTTCAAGGGTAAAATGTCAACATTTTGAAATAATGGCGTAAAATATTTTATCATGACCTTGAAAAACATTAAAATTTCAAAAAAATAATGAAAACATAAAATTAAATTAAAATTAAAACAAATAAAACAACACAAAAAAAAAATGTAAAAAAAAAAAAGGAAAACATAAATTAAAATACACTAAAAACAAACATAAATAAAATAAAAAACAAAAAAAATCAACATAAAAATGGTAAAAAAAAAAAACAAAATTAACTTATAAAAGATAAGAATTAAAAAACTAAAAAAAAAATTACAAATTATAAACAAATAAATAGTAAAAAAAACATATTTGAAAAAAATGAAAAAAAACAAATATGTAAACCATAAAAAATTTG
>APFE031565313.1:6987-18036 GCA_000404065.3 Pinus taeda
GAGATGTGTGAACATGTAAGATGCTAATGCCAAAAGGAAGATTTCATGATGAAACACCATCACAAAGGTGATTTTGATTTAAGTGTTCATTTCATATTTTTTAACAATATATGGATGGTCTTATGTAGGTCTTCCAAGAACGCCATGTAGAAGGGTGTAAGATCCTTCCAAATAAGATAGCATGAAGAAGGCAACTTGACTGATGGATCACTTTCTGATGAAAGGAATGATGACATGACTGACTCATGGATGAAAGTGATGCATGGTTTGTGACCTATGAAGATGTGCCAAAAGATGAAGACTACTTGAAAATAAATTCATGACATCAAAGGAAGGATCTCTTCAAGCGATCGGTTTTGTTTCTGTCTACACTTAAGCAGTTGTTGTAGGTCCCTAATTAAGAGGGATCATGGAAGAAAGTTTCTTAATTGGAAGAAACTTAGAAATTCCTAAGCTAAGAGGGAGCTCATGTACACTCCTTCTGTAGGAATGAGTACATTCCTTTATTGGAATAGATATGTCCTCCATAATTAACATGGAGAGATAGACACATCATTATTGTCTTAACTTGGAAGAAAGAATGAAGGACTGGTTAAATATCTGGCATCCGGTCCTCTTTAAAGATGAGATAAGTCATCCAAGATAAGAGTAGTCATAGAGGACCTGTATTCTTTGAGGATTGGGAATCTAAGATAAGAATAGTCCTAATGGAACACAACCTAAGAACTCGGATGGGGTATGTTCAGGGAGAGATAATGATGAGAGTGTCTATAAATCATTGGTATTGCCAACATTGAGCTTAGATCCTGAGGAGAGATAGAGTTATTAGTAAAGGCTTTTCTATGTGACAGTGTTGGTTGATATGATGCTATAAATATGGGATACCAATATGATTCTTCTTATGAGAAATTCTTCATTGAGAATGGCCAAGTACCATTATGAATACCTCCCTAGTTAAGAGGAAGTGTTGAAAGGTGTAACTAGGTTTGGTCTTCATAATGACATGTGTAATTATGTTTTTTGTGTAATTTATGTAAAGAAGATAAATAAAATGATTTTATGCTTGACTCATGGGTTTCATGAGAAATAAGTTTTCTTTTTAGATGGATCCCATTAAGATCCTTTAGGATTTGTCATAAGAGTCAAATAGAGTCAATTTCATGTATGAAGAAGCATTCTTGGTCTTGTTACAAATGCATATGAGTCAATAGAATGGTCGAGTAGCCCTCCAAAGACAGGCACAAGTTCTCCTCTTCAATTCGACCTCTAGATAAATTGAATAACTCATGTGGGCTTCACCTTATGGAGACACACATATTCATATAAACATGTCGACTTATCTATCTAGAAAATCCTCTATATATGTGTATGAAGGGTCTTTGCATTTCCACACAAAACGAAAATCAGTTCAGTGAAGAAGCTCATATAAGCTATAGGATTGCAAAGGCATGTTCACTAAAGGAGCTTGGATAAAGATAAAATATTTCAGAGGTAAGTTTGGTGTTATCTCACAGTCAAGGAGTTCGAGTATACCTCTGAGATTCAGATAACAATTATAATGACAACTTTGGTGTTACCAAAATTTAGAGCTACCACAACAAGAAGAGTTTGAAGGTCTCATATCTCGGTATCATTACACTTTAATGCTACCACAATGAGAAGGGTTTAATGCCTCACAACTTAGGTGCCATTATATTGTAGTATTACGCAGTGAGGAAGTCTTTATACTACCATAGAGAAAAGGTCACGGCGAGTAAAAAGATCTCAGTCTTGGTGATGATGATATCTTGGTGTTAAGGAGGTCGAAGCAAAAGGGAAGTCAAGAGGAAGAAAAGAGAATAATATTGATAGTCAATAGAACTAGTATCTTAGTCTTGGAGTGGAAAATAGGTAAAGGGCCTTGGTCTTGGTATTCGTCAGTTTGAATCTCTATAAGAAGAATTTCTGTGGGTTTTCCTTTCAGAGAGTGAGTGGTTTTGGTCCTGACTCATAGCCTACAATATGTGTCTCTTGTCTATTTATGTTCTTGCATTTACTGTTGTTTAATTAAGAAGAACACTAATAACTTAAGAAAATATTATTCTAATCTAAATTTGTAAAAAGAACCCACGAGCAGTTACTAATTGAAGAGAAATCACCTAATACTTGATTCCCTAGATTTCTCAACAACATATAAAGATTCATATTCAGAAGATGAGGACTTCAATTAGGTGTATCAGTAATTGCAGAGTGAGATTTATGTGCATGATGGCGACAACACCATTAACTACCATCTCTAGGATGGGTTACTCTATAGGCTAGATAAGCTACGTGTTCCTAAAGGTGAGCGTTTATAGCTGACTAGAGAGGCTCACACCTCCAATGATTCAGGGAACATTGGTGTAGGGAAGACCATGGCTAACTAGCAAAGGTATGTGTATTTGCCTAGGATATAAGAGTATGTAGCTAGTTTCATAAAATGGTGCATGCTTTACTATACCAACAAGCCTAGCAACAAGAAACAGGGTTTGTATCATCCCTTACCTGTACCTACTCGTCCTTGGGAAAGAATTTCCATAGAATTTGTGGGAGGTTTACATACAACCAAGAAGGGACATGACTACATGTTCATGGTATTGACATGTTCAAAAAGATTTGTGTTTTGATTCCCTATAAAAAGTCCATCAACTGAGAAGAAGCAACAAACTTGTTCTTTGGACAAGTTTGGGTGCACTTTGGGATACCAAGGAGCATCATTTCAAACAGGGACACAAGATTTCTTAGTGTAATATGGACTACATTGTGGGAGAATATAGACAAAACGTTGAAGATATCTACAACATTCTATCCATAGACAGATGGGTAGACATAAGTATTCAACATGAATTTGGTACAACTTCTGAGGGCATACAACTAGAAGCATCCGAAGACTTGGGATGGAATTAAGGTATATATAAAACATTCTTATAATAGAGTAGTCCACAATTCTAGAGGAAAGTCCCCACTTGAGACTTGTTTTGGATATTTTCCACCTTCACCTTTTAATATTTCATATGGGCAGCAAGAAGGAGTGAGGGAAGATCTTATAGGAGATGGTTTGAGGGTTGAAAATCTTATAGAGAAGGTGAGATATATCCATCTAAAGGTACATGAAACACTGTAGAAGTCAAAGGAGAAGTATAAGGTCAGGGATTATCAACACAAAACAGAGAAATCATTCAAGGTGGGAGATAGAGTATGTATACGTTTGAACAAGGAGAGGATGGAGGGGCTGACAAAAAAATCAAGGCTCTAAGGTATGTCTCTTTGAGATACTTGAAAAGGTGGGTGATAATTCCTATCGACTCAGTTTACCACCATATTTGTTCATTTAATCAGTTGTGACTATATATAATTTGAAACTCTACGAGCCTTCCATACTAGATCAGGAAGAGGAACGGGTCCTACCTTTCATGGAGGATTTAGCACTAGACGCTCACACAAACTTTATAGAAGATACAATTTTTCAAAAAAGGTCCAAAACTACAAGAAATGGGCAAGATAACCTTTGTAAGAATGTGTTGAAGGGACAAATTCAAGGCAAAGTTAAATGGTATACTATAGAGAAGGTGGAAGGACAAATTTCCTCACCTCAATTAGTAAAACAAATTGGGGACCAAAATCCTCCAAAAATGGGGAGGTGTGATCTGAATTGGATAATTATATTGTTTTTCATCCATATCGATGCATTTGGGGTGGAAAAAGTGGAGAGATCAGCTCATAGGACCGGTTTTACCAATGGGACCCAGTTTGGTGAAACGGGGTCTAAAATGTTCTCGGAACATTTTGAGGCATGAAAGGACCTTTTTGGGGGGTAAAAATTTACCACTTTAGCACTGCACCTTCTCATGCTACTCAACACATAAATACCTTTCCGATGGCACATGAATCGCTTTAATCAGAGTCCGTATGCAAAAGTTTTTCCACTCAGAAGTTAACCTTCCTATTTTCACACCTATAGTTTGGAGGACGTTGTGTCAGATCCCATTATTCATGGAAAACGGGATAGCCATATGTTTGTGATGTAAAAGACTCTAGAAGAGTCTATTTTGTAACGCTAATTAAAGTTGATGTAGTCATAAGGGGCCAAGAAAAATATCGAAGCTCGCATATTTTGTAATGTTTTTTAGTGCAAAGGGCTAATAACAAGAACCATGACGTCACCCTAATTTAACCCCTACATTTGGATATATGTATTGGCTTGAGTCTACCTTAATGAAGGCCTATTGAACCAAGCCCCCTTTATTAGCTTTTAATTACACGACAATTGGAGTGCAACTGAAAGCCCTCGTTGAAAATCTTCCATGCACTCCTCTCTTTAAGATATCCTCGGCACTTGTCTACAATAAACCCATAGGTTGTCTATAGGAAGCTTTCTATGTCCCCTGAAGCACCCGTGTTGTAGGTGTTGTTAAAAGAAACAACACCACCCATCTTTGTAAATCACCACAACATATAATTTGAAGGAGGGCATTGAAAAATTGTTCAAATAGTGTTGAATTCGCCATCTATTTGTCAAGCCCCAGGAATTTCGTATTTAATACATCTCTTTTCCCCTATGATACCTTTGTTCCCTTGTTTTACCTATTTGGAACCTCTACCTCACACTTCCACATCCTCTTTGATGCAATAGTGAATATTTGTGATCAATTTGCATTTCATCTAAAAATACCTCCGTTTGTATGTATTTTCCAAGATTTATGATTGTTTATAAGTCAGTAACAAAGGCTGTGCAGTTCTCTTACTATGTATATAGATCATGCATCGAGGAAATGGATGCCTGGACTACTTTGGTCATTGAAGTATGCCACAAGGGATAGTGGTTAATCAATATTGTGTACACATGTTAGAGATATTTTTGGAGTTAGATCAAGGTCAAAGTGTGAGCATAATGATTACAGCTAGCTCCAGACCGAGGAAGAAGGAACTACTCTATAGTTCTTCTCGTAGTAGGTTTGCAATTTCCTTGTTTACTTTTTGGTTGCACCATACTTTCCTTCAAGCACAAGTTATTATTATTCTTACCTATTTTGTTTTGCATTCAATTGGCTAGTTTGAAGCCCAATGATGTATGGTAAAATTGATAAAATCCAAGCTATGTTTTGTGCCTAATGCAGGTGGTATTATTATAGATGTATCTTTAGTCAACTGGACCTAAGAAATTGACATGATGTAGAGACAGAGAATATCTAATACAAAGTTTCATGCTAGGTTCCATCCTACATTTTTTTGTGCATTTGATGAATTAAAGATTCTTTATTATTTAAATTTTATATAGGAGGCACTAGTTGGTTGGATAGGCTCGCCAATCCAACTCGTTGTCCTCCATATTTTGCATTCATTTAGCTAGGTTTCAGATTTGTTTATTGATGCTTGATATTTATCCATTTGTTGTGCTAACTTGTGTGTTTGATCTCAGATCTAGAGGTTTCCTGTGTGAAAACTACACACTCTGACTCCCCAGTAGATAAGTCTTTATTCTATGTTTTCTTTACATTTACACATCTCGGAGTGTTGAGATTATAAGCATGATGCATTTCCATTGCAAAATTTGCACACATAATTCACTTTTGTAATAAATTTTCATGTGATGATATCTATAAGCTACACCAAACATTGTTTATACGTAATGATCAAACCAACATATATTTTGTTTTCTTATGCTCCATCGCTTAGTTTTTCGATATTTAGTCCCAATTTGGATTGCTCCATTGAATGAGAATATAAGGCATGTTGGATCTAAGGAGATTTGGGGTTTTATGTCATAAAAACGAGCAACATCTTGATTGAGATTTAAATTTTTCTTTGTATATGCACAACATGTCTGTTAATATTTGGGTTATCAAAAATATATTGTAACTTAAAACCGAATGTTGGATGATGATGAGAGTTGGATTGTAGTTGTTATTATTGGTTGAGTTGATACATGGATTTCTATTTGATTTATTTATTTTTGTGCACTAAAATATAGTTTATGTACATGTTTCTTGGTTTATGACAGTCAATGACAAGGATGTTTTAAATGTATAATGTGTTGCCTCCTTTTTGAAAAAAATTAATCTCTTGAGGATTCCAATTATGGTTTCGATCTTGAGACATTCCATCTAACACAACTCATATTAGATCCATCGAAATCCACTATTTGAACGGTAAAACAAGTTGTAATGTGACTTGGAGTTATTGATTGAGTTCAAACATAAAATATAGGTATTTTTGTTTCGAGGTTTCACAGTGGTGGTATAAGTGATGTGTTGTCTGACATGTGTCAAAGGAATTGTTTATAAGAGGGATTCAATTATTTATAAGATTGCAAATTATCATTGTGAACAAAGTGATGACTTATGCTCTTATGGATTATAAAATTACTTCTTTCCTATGTCCTTTTTATGAGCAACACATTATCCTTTAAAATTCATATTTGATTGCTTATTCTTAGAAATATTTGGAACTTGTATACCAATTTGAAGAATAGTGTGAGTAGATTTGCTTGCAACTTTTATGAAGTTTTACAAGCGTTATGTGTCAAAACTAAGTAGGGGCCTTGTTTTTCATGCATATGGTGTTTTGCATAGTTTGCACATATTTTATAATGGACCAATGTGTGTCTGGAATAAATTTGGAATCTTTCTTTTGTTTGACACAAAGATAGATTGCAATACAACCTACCGTAGGATCACAATAGACTTAGTTGTTTCTTTTGCTTTAGAGTTATGCATTGAGTGTGGGAATATTTTATAGTTCGTGGATTGACTAGGAGCTCAACTATTTTTCCCTTCAAAGACACCCTTTACATTTGTTCAGTCGATGCTCAAGTTTCCAATTAATTAGTAGCTAGGGTTTTCATTTTGATAGCTAGGGTTTTCTCTCGAATTTTCAATAGTTAAGGGTTTGCCTTTCAATTATCAGTAGTTAGGTTTTTATTTTCAATTGTTAATAGTTAAGGGTTGCTTTCAAATGTTGGTAGATTGAAAGATTAGTATTTGCAGTAGTTAGGGTTTCGCTTCTAATGGATGCCTATGATTGCAAGATTAGAATAAGGGTTTGACTAGTGTTTGCAAGAATTCAAGAATGGTAATGAACAATTTTAGAGGAGATTAGGATTTGTCTTTGCAGGTTTCTAAAATATTTATGCAACATTTCCAATGTTGCGTCTTGAAGTCTATGACTATAGATTGACATTAAATGTTGGGTCATATAGTGCAACCAACACTCTTCCTTATTTCTTTCAACCAACCATTTGTATTATTGAAGTTAGAAATAACATTCTTGTACACCATTTATAATAGAAAAGTCAACTCAAAATGATTATTAGTACATTCATTTTAGATGACCTCTTTTATCTCAAATTTTAGCTATATGTTATTTTTTTATAAATTATAATCCCATATAACTTAGCTACTAGAGGGACTAACCATAATGATCATATAAATAGAGGTGTTTCTTTTTTTGCTTTCCTTAAGAATAAGAACAATAAAGTTATGAGTTCATCTTTTAGGAAGACAATTCTCCATTGTAGAATTGAAGAGAACGCAAATGTAAAAGAAGAGATTCAAATTTTTTAATTATTTTTTTAAGACTTTTATATAATAATATTTGATATCCCTAACTTACCTTTTACAAAACATTTAACCCAAACTTGTATGTTTCTAAGTAAAAACCTCTCACTTTATAATAAACATTAAAATACTTCCTTTGAAAATTACTTTGTATATGTGTTTAATTATTATCTTGTTCTATCATTATCTAAACTATTGATAAACTTAAAAAATTCATAAAATTTCTTAAAATAAAAATTGCAGTCTCTTCTTTTATGTATATAACTTTTACTAATTTGAGTGATTGGAGACTTCCACTGTCATATTGTTAGTGATTTCCAGAATAACACTGTGTAACATGTGTGATGTGTCAAGGCTTTTTATGGTGACTTCATCCATCATGAAAGACCACACACAATTGTATGGTCACTAATGATGGATGGAGTCACCATCCAAAAGGTTGACAGAATCACACATGTTACACAGTATTATTTCGGAAATCACTAACAATTTTACTAATTTTTCTTTCCATAATTTTCATAATCCAATTTAAAATACATATAATACCTTAAATTATTTTCTATTTATATAAATATTGTCTTAAACATTTTCTAATTATATTTTATCATTTTTATTAAATTTAAAATCATTACTTAAACTTTCAAATATTTCAAATAATTTTAATCCTTTAAATTTTTATTTAAATTAATTTAGAAAATATTATATAAATTTTAAATAATGTTAAATTAATATTAAGATATAGTTATAATATTTAATAAAAACCCGACATTTCTAAAAATACTACTCCAAATTTGTCCGACTAGGAAACTCTTGGGGATGGCGTGAATCTCTTTCTTGCGAATGGCGTGCATGATCAATCAACCCTACGAGAAATTCTTTTGTGGTGATTTCGCTCGAATCATCGAGAATTTTAAAGGTCCACTGGTGTCATCACTCAGAGAAATATTAAAGTCGAGATGAGAATTTAGATTGACCATCATCTTTTACACAGATATATTAGGTTGCATTGCAAAGTATTAAGATCACTAATTTAAATTTCACAAATGAGATTTAATTTTAAATCACGTTTTGGGTGACTCACTCATTTTGAAAACCATTCATCTTTCCATCATGTCCTATGCGTAAAGCAAGCCTCGAAGAAATTTCATATTGCTATTTAATGTATTAAGTATATATTTAAATTTGAAGAAATTTCATATTGCTATTTAATGTATTAAGTATATATTTAAATATTGAAATTTAATGTATTAAGTATACATGAAATAGTTAAACATAAATATTATGTTCGTTGAAATTATTGTAAACATTCCATTCATCATATGATTAATACCAGAGCGGCATTTAGTGTTTGGCGCAGTAGTTCGAGCTCACCCTCTCATCCCACCATAATTTCAAGCAGTTGTAAGCATGAACCTTCTTTAACAACATTAAATTCTTTGCGACGAACAACTCTAACATCTCATTTCATCCAACAACATATAGGGTCGTGAGCTTCTTGAGTTGCCCCAACCTTGGAATGCTCCTCAACATTTTGTATCCAGAAACATCCAATTCCTCCCAAGATATCAACATCTCAAGATGTGGCAGTGGCAGCTCCTCTATTCTTACACACTCCCAAACATCCAGACGTTGAAGTTTTAACATACCACAAAGCCCTCCTATTTGCGTCCATTTCCCACATTGCGACAAATACAAGGACCGAAGGTTTGGGCAAACACACTCCGAAAATAATACCTCCAATGTTTCTGTAGAAAACCGCTGTAGCATAAATAAGCATTTATCATCGTCATGGAAGGACTCAAACGTATTCTACTCTCTACCTGTTTCTCTTTCTTCGTCAATCTTTTTAAATGGTAGTTCCAGCAAAGGACAACACTATTTCACTAAATGTAGAAGACTCAAACGTATTCTACTCTCTACCTGTTTCTCTTTCTTCAGCAATCTTTTTAGATGGTAGTTCCAGCAAAGGACAACACTCCTTCACTACATGTAGAAGATTGTTCATCTTTAGAAGTTCTTGCAATAAGTATTCTATCTCGAGAAGTTTGATCCTGATACACGTAGTTATTGTCCCAAAACAACACACATTCAGACACAAAAAACATGTAAAGAGCCCGTATCGAGAAGCACCTGCATAATTACAAGAAGCACATGAATAATTACAATTGTTTGACAAATTATGAAATTGATGCTTAAACGTTAGATTTATGAATCCCTAATTCGAGGACCGGTGCACCCAAAGCCTTCCCACCTACGAAAACCTTCCCAAGTAGTGGCCCATGCCCTGCTCCACTATGCTGCCAACAATGTTATCCTGTAGCACATCACGCTCGAAATAAAAGAATCGACGATACTGTTGGGGAGGCAGAGACCCTGCAACATGCTAGTTTTTGAGCTGGGATACTACAATCTCCTCTGGGCGACCCTTAGCCACAGCGGGTGATCAACTTTTCTGGAGGAAGCTGAGGACTAGGTCGCGACTCACCGGGCACAAAATGAGGACCATGATGAGCTGATCCATCAAACCCTCCAGCGCCGATTCGTAGGTCATGTATCAAGACAACGTAAGAAACAATGCCATAATCACCAGAATGAAGAGCACATGAAAAGAAAGCTGCGATTAGTGCCATTCATCTCTCTTCTCTGACGTTTGAGATATCCCTGGCGAATTTGGGCACCACCATAATGACCTCTGATAGACGCTTTCGGGAGCCCATGTTGAGCAAATAAATTAAAATATCAGTGTTTCGGCGGGTTTCAAAATTCAAACCCAATTACAAAATTCAAAATGAGTGATGTATGGACGGGGAGTCCTCTAACAAGGTGGAGGAATTGCACGGACGGCCAAAAGTAGTTGGAATTTGGGCAAAAAAATTCAAAAAATTTGATAGAGACACTTTTTGAACCGTGTTTTTGATGGTGGAAATGGATTCAGATCCATCAAAAACTTGAACCATGTTTTTGATGGTGGAAATGGATTCATAACTGTGAAAAACGTCTAGGACACCTAAGGTTTTGATGTTTAACAACTATAAATTGGATTTACAAAAATCTTTGCCGGATTTTCTCTAACTGGAATTACCATAATTTTGCGGGCAACTCCTCCGCCTCGTTAAACTAAGCGGTATGGATGGTAAGGCCCCGATGGTATGACACGGTAAGCAGGACACTCGCGCTCAAATTTGAAATTTCAAATATCAAATAGAGCACGACATGGGATAAGTATCACTAAATGTTGTGCTTTAATTAAGTCGCCTCGTCTTATTCGTTGAAACGACGTCGCACGGAAAAAAAATTTGTCAGAAATTCATGGACATCTATGACACTTAGGAGTTAAATTTGACGCCCATATGCCCGTTTTTTGAGTTTTTACACGTTAAATATGATTGGTTTCTAAATCTGCAGGTCATCGCTCACTGGCTAATAATATTAGAAAAATTCATATTGACAAGTATATTGAAAATTAACAAGTTTT
>APFE031565313.1:37888-52615 GCA_000404065.3 Pinus taeda
ATTGAAAGACACAAGGCAAGGCTGGTTGTCAAGGGATACAAGCAGTAGTATGGGAGAGATTATGAGGAAACTTTCGCACCGGTTGCAAGAATGGAAACTGTGAGAGCAGTGCTGTCCATAGCAGCACAAAACAAGTGGAAAGTTTACCAAATGGACGTAAAGTCAGCATTCCTAAATGGAGTGTTAAAAGAGGAGGTCTATATTGAACAACCTCTAGGCTATGAGAAGAAAGGCCAAGAACACAAAGTATGCAGATTGAAGAAATATTTTTATGGGCTGAAGCAAGCGCCAAGAGCATGGTACAGTAGCATAGATTTCTATCTACTGGAAAATGAGTTTGAAAAATGTGAGGGAGAACCCACCGTCTACATCAAAGAAAAGGATGGTAATATTTTAATTGTTGTGTTATATGTTGATGATGTGATTTTTACAGGTTATGATGACTACCTCATCAAAAATTTCAAATTAGTCATGAAAGAAGAATTTGAAATGACTCACATTGGTTTGCTGAGATACTTCTTAGGAATAGAAGTAGATCAAAATGAAAATGGAATTTTTATCTCTCAAGCGAGATATGTAAATGAAGTATTGGGCATATTTAATATGCAAGAGTTCAAGGCAGCGATCACTTCCATCGTAATGAGATTAAAACTCAGCAAAGACGACAACAACAAGGATTTTAATCCTAGCTTATATAAGAGTATAGTTGGCAGCCTCATGTATTTAACAGCAACTATGACAGATATAATGTTTGTTGTTAGTTTAATTTTCAGATTCATGGAGAGGCCATAAGAAGCACATTGTTAAGCAGCAAAAAGAATTTTGAGATATGTCAAAGGTACTAAAAGGTTTGGCATCTTATATAATGCCTCAGAACATTCAGATTTAACTGGGTACATTGATAGTGATTGGGTTGGAAGTACAGATGACAGGAAAAGCACTTTCGGTTTTGTTTTTCACATGGTTTCAGGAGCCATTTCATGGGCTTCTAAGAAGCAGTCCATTGTAGCATTGTCTAGAGCAGAGGCTGAATATGTGGCAGCTACAGCAGCAGCATGCCGAGCAGTTTGGATGAGAAAGATGTTGAGAAGCTTAGGCCAAGAGCAAGCAAAAGCAACAGTGATTTTTTGTGACAATAGCTCAGCTATTGCCCTGTCCAAGAATTCTGTGTTTCACAAACGAACAAAACACATTGACACAAGGTTTCATTACATCAGAGAATTGGTGAATAATGGAGAAATCAGTTTACAACATTGCAGAACTCAGGAACAGGTAGCAGACATTCTGACAAAGCCATTGGACCAGAAAAGCTTTGAATTTTTGAGAAAGTGTTTGGGTATGATTGAATGCCCAGCAGTTGAAATTAAAGGGGAGTGTTGAAAACGTAATTTCAACTGCGCATCAGGTGAAGCAGTGTAGCAGTCTAGCGACTTCAGCGATGAGCGACCTCAGCGATTCAGCGATGAAGCGAACCGCCGATATCGCATCGGCGAAATGGCAGTGGGAATTATAAAGTTTCTTTTGTTGTTTGCGATGAGCGATCGCCGATATCGCTATCGGCGATAACCAAATGGGCACACTTTAGCATGAGCTATGTTGCGACCCGATAACTCGGACCCGACGGGTATTCAACATTTTCTTTAATATTATTTTGGTTCCGCGAGTGGCTCGTTTCATGTTTTTATGTATTTTAGGCATATATTATTATATATATGATCGGAGGTATCGGGCCATATTGCGATCAGCATATCGCAATCGGGGAAACCATGGGTGCACAACTTTTGCATATATGTGTGCCATGCGATGAAGTCCGAACCCGATGGGTTCCCAAAGCCAAATTAAATACTAGTTGAAGTAGAGGTCTGCAAAATGAATTCAACGTGAAGTAAAAGTTACATTACCGCAAGTTTTGTCAGTAAAACAGTAAATGCAAATTTACTGAGGGTTGGTAAGTTTTGGTGAAGTTTTTAATTTTATCATTTTTTATTTCAGCGGGAGTATACGCACAAGTAAAAGCTAGTAAAACCATTTAATTTTATTATTTTTTTTTAAGGAAGCATGGCAAGAAGAACAGATATAAGTAATTTGCTTTTGAGTAGTCATATATATATATATATATAATTTTTTTTGTTGATGTAGCAATTGGAAAGGAAGGCACAACAGTGGGTATGTAATGTCCTATGTATGCGAAAGGATGCATGCAGCAGCGTGAGAAAAATATATATGTAATTTTTCACACATAAGTGAATTGTTAGTGGTGAATCCCTCTCCGGAAGAGGAAAATTATAATTTGTAACAACATTTTTTTTTTAATGAATAGAAATCCTTGGTGTGAGTGAAAACTCTGTTAAAGATCTTGGAGAAAAACAGAGCATTGTCTCTGTGTGTAGTTTATGTTCTGTTTTGGTATTTTACCAAAAAAGTCCCCAACAGCAAATTCAAATACGACAGAAAAAAGAGGAGCAGCAAGGGAACCATGGTAGAAGAAGTTGTTTCAGTTCTCATTCCCAGAAACAAAGTGAACAGATGAAGATGAAGTTGAACGATTCACGTTGATCTGTAGCTACTTTATTGGTTGGTCATCATATTATCGAGATAGCCTGATTTAATTTTAGTTAATTCGTTCCACCGAAATTATTTTTAGCATGTTGTTTCTTTCAAAGATGATATCTATAAAATGTTAAACACGTACAGTAGGAAGCGGATTATGACTCCAGACATGGCATTCCTCACAGATTTCTGCATCAAGCCAATGAGTGTTACCAACATTCTCTTCAGCAATTCTACAAAGAATGTAATGTTTTGGGCGTCGGAGACTTCATATTTGGAAATGCAATGTTTTGGGCATAGAAGACTTTATATTTGGAAATGCTGGAGCAGTATTTCAGAGCTACACTCTAGTTTCAAAAAAATTCAGTGCAAATAAGGAAAATGCGATCATCACTTGAATGGATCCAATCCCCATCAAAACACCGGAACCTCCATTCATAAATGCACTGTGGTTGTGGATGCTGACCTTGTTCTGCTTAAAGTAACCTCATTCCCAATTTATCCCGGAAGGCCGTGGGCAATTTTCATGTAGACTGTTATAAGGGATAGTACAATTCGCAAAAGCGAATCAATTTACTATAAGTAAATCCTTAGACGAAATAATTTTGATTTGATTAATCTAAAAGATAGCCATTCAGGTAAATTGTTTCTTCCTATAAAATGGTGGGGAGGTTATGTGAGTGTAATACCATAGTATATTAAAAGTTGCGAGTTTATTGAAATAATCAAAATTAAATGTTAGTTACACTTAAATATGTTAAATTATATATTATTTTATAATTTTTTTAATTTGGTATAAAGAATGAGTTTAGAGATTAGATTACAGATTAAATGAGAATGAGAAGATTATTTTTAGACTAATTATACATAATTGCAAATAAGAAAAATACACTAAGGAAGAAAGGAAAAAATCAACCTAAACTAAATTATATTTAAATGAATGAATACTAAAAGCTAGTTAAAAATAGAATTTGAAAATGAAAGTTAATACTGTTAACCAGTTTTCTAATTTCAGTTCCATTCACATACCAACAAAATCAACTATACAATTCCATGGTTGTTGCAAGACATATTAATGTGGGTGTGGTGAGCAATATTAGGAATTAAATTAAATAGCCTCAAATAAATAAGTTATTAAAATTATAGTAAATTAAATAACTTATTAAAATTTCGTAAACCATTTATAAAAATATTTGAGTATATAATTTATAAATATATAGTAAAAATATAATACTTACCAATATTTTATGGTAAACTAAACAATTTTGATAATTGAATAATCCTTAACTAAATTATATTTAAATAAATGAATACTAACTTAAAACTAGTTAAAAATAGAATTTGAAAAAAAAATTAATAATGTGAGTCAAGTGTTCCTCATATCCATCAAAATCAACTATTCAATTCCTCCTAATCTTAACTTAATTCCAATTCTTAATTTGTATATTATATAATGTTAACCTTAATTTATTAACATTAAATATAGTTATAAAAATATAATATTTAGTAAAATTTTATAAATAACCTAGTAAATTAATAACTTTTCATAAGTAATTAGGTTAACTAATAATATTTTAAAATAAATAAATAACAAAGTGTTAAAAATAAAAATTATTACTATGAATTAATTTTACTTTAATTTCAATTTTTAACTTTCATATTCTTATTAAACGCTTACCTATATTCATATGTATTGTATACAAGTCATGCTCGTCATATCAATTAGATATAAGAAGCTTAACTCCGTATATAACATATAAATCGTTATACATAATTTGTCAATTGATCAGGGTGCGAATAAGGCTGAAGACAATTGGGTTATGGTTCTTCATTATATCTTACATTAACTAATCTCGTTGAAAAAAATAAAATAAAATAAATTTATGAACGATAAGCCTCTTCGGTGACAAATAATTTAATATAATTTTTTTGAACCATAAGCCTTTATATGACAAAAAAAATTAAAATTAAAATTCTATTATATTAGAGTATGATAAATATTGCATTGGATTCGAGCATCTTTAAAAGAGAAGGGCGAATCTGGCTGAGGTGAGGTGAGGCGAGGCGAATCTGGCCCGCCTTTGTTTCTTCTTAGCTTGAGCTTCACCGCCTTTACAATTCATCGATTCATATAATGTTACAAACTCTTGGAAACACACGTACCCGTTCCCATTGACGTCCACTGTCTGAATATTGTGGAACAATTCCTCTTTGCCAATGCACTACTTGAGCTTATGGAAGGACTTTCGCATCTCCTTTTTGAGGATCAACCGTCGTTGTTTTCATCAAAGACTGAGAAAACCCTTAGTTCCTCCGGTCCAAAAGCGTTACCCCAAATTTCTCTCTCGGCAGAATTATTACAAAGGGCTTCTTGCCGAATCAGAGATGCAACTTCTTGGGTAAAACATACCTAAACATATTATTATAAAGATGATGATGATAATTAAAGTTTACTAAAGTTTATATGGTTTAGATAATTTTAATAAGGGAAGAGATTAAATATGACCGTACAGCATTTTATTTCTATGCTTGAAAAGAAGTGAGAAAAGGGCTCCCAAATCACCATAGTTTGGTGAATTAAAAGGTTAAAAAGGTTTTCAAATGATAATAGCTCTAGTGGTAGCTCCCAGGTTTAATTCCCCACTTGCTACAAAAATTTGAGCAAGTTGAAATTTGTGACTAGTAATTTTTTATAAGCCTAAAGTGGATTGAATGTGAGTATAAAATGGACAATCTAATATAAAGTGTTTTAATGTGATTATAAGATGGAAAATCTAAGAGAAAGTGAATGTGAGTATAAGCCGGACAATAAAATATAATATGTCTTAATGTCGGTATAAAATGGATAATTTAAGAGAGTTTTTTTCATCTTGAACCCTCCTAGGATGCACAAATGACAAACTCTTTCATCCTAGGGTGTTTTGGGAATTAACCAATTTCTAGTTTCACTACAAAGCTCATGAGAATTAGTTCTAATCTTGGAAAATTTCATTTTCTTCTTAACACTAGTCAAGATATACAGAGGATATTTCTCCGATGGGTGTGAGAAGCAGAGAGGATAGCGTTCTTGAGGGAGTGCATGGGCATTCATGTTAGGCACATGGCCTCAGGGGGGTGGGCTAGCCTCCCTGCCATCCCATAACACCTTGAGACAACAGAGAGTAAATTTCGAAGAGTGAGGTTTCATGTCGCCTTGGGTCTCGAGGGTGGTGGGCCCATGGCGAGCGTATGAATGTTATGGAGGTTTGTCAGGGTGTTCCTTAGGCATTCTGCGTATGCACGCGTATCGGTGTCTATGGTGTGGGAATTGTGGGAAGAAGAGAGAGTAGTAGAGGTTCCCCTATCCTGGCAAGGGGACGACATTGCCATCAGTGTTTCCTCCTCTCCTTTAGGGTATGCGTCATTGTCAATTGCCGAATTGGGCTTCGCCAATGTGAGTGTGCAAGGAAATAAGGGTATGGTTGTCTGTTTGGGGTGGTATTCTTTTGTTTTTGTTTCATCTTGTGCGGTTTCAGTCCAGGTTGGGTGGGAACTAGTTTATTTTGGAATGGGTCGAGTACTAGTGGTCCTCTTCGGTCATTTATAGGCTTTTTTGTTGTTGGGTCGAGCCATTGGAGAGACAATCTTGGGCTCTAGTTGGTGGGGCTCACGGGTGGCCACTTCAGGGAGGTGCATATTTTTGGCTCGTGGTGGGTTGTTTTTTGTGTATCGTGTGTTCTTGGAGTCGTGGGATGTGGAGATTTAGTCGGGGTTGTTGGTGTCTCTGTTTGTGTGGGAAGTTCGGGCAGTATCGGATGGGTGGCCCTTTGTTGATTCTAGTGGTTTTGAGAAGCCAACCATGCACCTTGTTCCTATGTCAGGGTGTTCCTTCGCCTAGGTGTAACCCAATTTGAGTTAGTTTTGGCGTGAACACGTCCAGGTCTAGGCTCGAGATGGTGAGTGGTAGTGGTGGCCCAGTTCAGGGTGGTCAAAGCGGTAGTGGGTCAAGTCGCGTAGCATCAAGGGGCAGAGGAGGTGGGAAATTGGGGTTCTCTGGGCATGAAGGGTCTACTACTTGGGCTGGTAGGAATAGGGGCTTGGCGTTGGGTCGAGGTGGCCACACTTGTTGTCCAGCAATAAGTAGGCTCGGCTCGTCATGGTGTTTCTGGGCATTGTGTTCAAGTGCATCATTGTGGTCATGGTCAACGATAAGTTTTTTGTGTTGACTGATGTCGGGACTTGATTTAGTCAATTCTAGAGTGTCTAGGGACTTCGGAGTGAGCTCGACGTGAGGAGCATTTTAAATTGATAGAACTTTGAACAAAATGCATTACTTCCAGTGCCATGTCAGCGGGTGTAGTGGTGGTGTTGTGAGGCCATAATTTTTTACTGGAGAAGGTTGAGAAGTTGGAGGCCTAGATGGCCCATTTTGAGGAGCATGTCTAATGCTCCTTTGATCCTCCGTCGCCTCCTGGAACAACCCGTGACAACCCAGCCTCCATCAATTTTGATGACTAGCATGGATATAAGTGTTTTGTATTTTCTGGTGCCTATGGCCTCTTAAGTTATGGATTGTGTCTCTTTATGTTTTTATGTTTCACTTTCATCTTCTTTCAGCGGTAGTCAACAAACCTGGTCGGGGTGAGACTACCTACGTTTTTCTTCTGATGTACCTCTTTTGGGAACCATGAATAAAATATTGAATTACAAAAAAAAGATATAGAGATAATTTTGGTTTTCTAGATTGAGGTTGATCACCTCCGTATAATATTGCATTTCCTTTTTCCCTCTAACTCTTAATTTTCCCACAATTTCTCCTTAAATTTGGAAGTAATACTATTTTTAATATATCTTACTTCAGCAAGATGATCTCCTCTTTATTCCCCAATGGTTTAGCCAAGACTGTGCATCCTAATACCACCCTCACTTGAGTCAAAGGTGGAGGTTTTGGCTAAAGTCAAAAGCAATTTTGGGAAACCAATTCACAGCCATATTGTATAACTTATTCTTATACATAAGATACCTAGTAATTAAATAAAATATTAAAGAAAATTAAAATAAGGGAAGAAAAGAAAGATAGATTATTTTAATGGTGAACTAGTACCTTTTTATTGATCTCATGCCATACCTTTTCATTGGTAATATTATTTTAATAGTTTCCATTTTATGATTTAGTTTCCATGTTATGATTTATATGTTTTCATGATACATTTCCTAAGATATAATTGGTAGTGTTTTTGCGTTTCATTTTTATTTTTATTTAACTAATAATATTTGTATATTAGATTTATTTTATGTTATTTGTTAGGCCAGACAATAACTCTTCAAAGCAAAAATGATTCGTATATCTCATTCCTTTAGGTAGGTCTTCATTATATACATGAGGGAGAGACTATTCACTTCATCTCCCGATGACTGTTCATATTACTTATTTATTTATTTACATTATATTCACCCAATCCTGATGATTAGGTGTCAACATTCCCCCCCTTAATCTGAAGGGATGTTGGTGAGTCCAAGCATCATTCTAAATCGTTCAAGCTTTTCTCTTCCAAGTGCTTTGGTGAAGATGCTTGCAATTTGCTCATTAGTGGAACAATGATGGAGATGGATTGTTTTGCCCTCAACATGATGTTGAATCAGATGATATTTAGTATTGATATGCTTCGTTCGATCATGGCACTTTGGGTTCTTGGCCAACTTTATTGCAGAGGTATTGTCAATAATGAATGGAGTTGATTGTACTTGTTTTACCTGCAAATATTCAAGAATTTTCTTAAGCCACACAATTTCTTTTGTTGCTTCAGCTGCTGCCATGTATTCTGCTTCTGTTGTGGAATTTGATGGAACTGATTGTTTGTGTGATCTCTAGGAGACAGCTCGTGATCCAAGACTCATACCATATCCTGAAGTAGATACCCCAGTTTCTTTGTCTCCATCGAAGTCTGAATCAGAGTATCCAATCAAACTAAAGTCGTCCACCTGTGTATACTTGATTCCAAAGTCTTGAGTTCCCTTTAAGTACCTTAGAACTCTTTTTGCAGCAGACCAATGTCCCTCACAAGGCTTTTGCATAAACCTCGAGAGGATTCCAATAGCAAATGAAATGCCTGGTCTGGTAGTAGTTAGGTAGTTGAGACTTCCTACAAGCTATCTATACTTTGTTGCATCCTCAAATTCTTTTCCTTCAATAGATGTGAGCTTTAAGTTTTGCTCCATTGGAGTAGTAAGAGGATTGCATTCTGTCATGCCAAACCTATTTAATAGATCTCCAATGTACTTCTTTTGAGAAAGAAATATGGACTTCGGATGTTGAGTTACTTCAATACCAATATAGTAATGAACATAGCCCAAATCAGTCATTTCAAAACTTTTCCCCTATTCCTTCTTTATGAATGCAATGTAGCTTTCATTGTTCCCTGTCATCAAAAGATCATCCACATATACCATAAGATATACAACTTTTTTTCCAACTTTCTTGACAAATAAGTTGCATCATCAAGATCATAATGTTTGAAATTGAGTTTCAGAATATGCTCAGTTAATTTTTCATACCAGGCTCGCGGTGCTTGTTTGAGGCCATACAAGGACTTCACAAGTTTGCATACTTTATGTTCATGTCCTTTCATAGAAAATCCTTCAGGCTAGGACATAAAAACATTCTGTTTTAGATATCCATTCAAGAAAGCAGTTTTTACATCCCTTTGATGGACTTTCCAACTGTTCTGAGCTGCTAGGGCAAAGAGTGTCCAGATGGTAGCCCATTTTGCTGTGGGGGAAAAAGTCTCCACATAATCGACCCCTTCCTTCTGTGCAAAACCTTTTTCCACAAGCCTAAGTTTGTGCTTGTCAAGTGAGCCATCAGCTTTATACTTGTTCTTGTAGACCCACTTGCAGCCAATTGGTTTGGTTCCTAATGGAGGATCAACTGGCTTCCAAGTGTGATTCTTTATGAGGGCATCATACTCCTTTTGCATCGCTTCTTTCCATTCATCATGAGAAGTAGATTCTTTGAAGGAAGTTGGTCCAAAATCTGTAGACAAGTTCAATTCACAATCATAAGAAGCATCCATATCAACAGGTGAATTAGAGTCATCTACATCACCTCCATTTTGCTGGTTTGAATTTCTAGTTCCTGTCTTTCCAACCTCATCAGGATGAACACTTTCAGGTGTCTTTGTTAGCCACTTTGGGGGACCTTTCTCAGATGGTCCAGGCTGCTCCGTTGATTGAGGTGGCACTGAATCAAGATTGAGTCTTCCAATCGTATCAATCACATCACTTAAAGCATCATCCTTTGTTGGAGTTTCATGTAGGGGAGAGTGCTCTTCAGAAGAAGATTCCACATGTTGATCTAGTATAGGAACCCCCCCTTCAAGATGCGGAATCTGATTATCAAATTCTTGAAATGATTTTTCTTTTTCGAATCTATCCAAGCGATCAAGTTGCCGCTCAACAACATTGTCAGTTTTGGATGATTCAAGAAAAATTACATCTCTAGATACAACAAACTTCTTATTTACTTCATCATAGAGATGGTATGCTTTGGAGGTGTTTGAATATCCGAGGAAGATACATTTATGACTTCTAGCACCAAGTTTGTTTCTATGTACCTTTCGTATCAAGGCATAACAGATGGAACCAAAGACCCTGAGATGCTTTACCGAAGGAACATGTCCATACCACATTTCATATGGAGTCTTATTTTTAATAGAATTACATGGACATCTATTCTTTATATATGCAGCACACAGAAAAACATCATCCCAAAACCTTATCTTTACATTTTTGAAGAAGAGCATGGATCGTACCGTATTTAAGATTGTCATGTTCATTCTTTCAGCTACACCATTATATTGGGGATTATAAGGCACAGTTGTTTGATGTTTGATCCCATGTTGGCGAAGATAGTTTTCAAATTCATTTGATGTGTATTCTTTTCCATTATCAGTGCGAATAGACCCAATATGAGATTGTGCATCATTTTCAATCCATTATGAAAATTCTTGAATGTTTGAAAAGCATCAAATTTGTTCTTTAATAAATAAACCCAACACATTTTGGTGTAGTCATCAATAAATGTCATGATATACTTATTTCCATTTGCAAAAGGAACAAGCATTGGACCACATAAATCTGAATGAATGAGTTCAAGTTTTCTATGTGCTCTTGAATGTGAATCATGAAAAGGTTGTTTGCTATGCTTTCCTAGCATGCAAGCATCACATTGATTAAGTTTCCTAGGAAATGTAGGCAAACCAACAACACCATTTTTTTTAACAAGTGGAGGTTGTCATAGTTCAAATGTCCAAATCTAGCATGCCATAATAAACTTGATGTAAGTGTACCTTCTTGATAATGAGAATTGTATGAGAAATGTTGTGCACGAGCAGAGGTACCTTGTAGCTTGATAAGCCTTTCTTCTTCTATTCCCCTCATGACAAGTGAGTGGTCAGATGCTTTTCTTACCTCAAGCATATCATCAAACATATGAATGGACTGACCTTGCTGGCGGATGTGAACCAAGGATAACAAGTTTCTCTTGAGCTCTGGGAGATATAGAACATGATACAGAAGAAAGTCTGGAAGACCAGGTAGTTTAAGCCTGATTATACCAAGCCCTAATGGCTTGATTTTTTATTAGTCTGCAAAGTATACTGCTCCATCAACATTGTCAGTAAATTCTTCAAAAAAATCTTTTCTATAAGTCATGTGGCAGGTTGCTCCTGAATCAAGCAACCAATCATTTTTCCAAGAAGAAAGTGAAGCATTAAATAAATCTTGATTTACTCCAATATTACATTGTGCCACAACATAGTGAGCGGATTCAGGTGCTTTACCTTTGTCTGTATCATCAGTTTTACCTTTCTATTGGTTTCTTTGCTACTCAATTTTGTCCCATGGTAGCTTGCATGTAGAGACATCATGTGATCCATTTATTTTGCAGCATATGCAGTGCAGATCTGCCTTTTCTCCTTGAGAGTGGTTGCCCCCCTGCCTCTGAAATTTCTTCCTCTTCTTTTTCGACCACCTCTTCCTCTGGAAGAATCTTGAGAAAGATTACTCTCTCTATGTGTAGGACACACAACTTTTTCCGAAGACAGAAAACCCTTCTCTTTTTCAACAAACTTCTCCATCATAAAATTTGAACTGAGCCCAAAAATAATTACAATATTCATAGCGAAACACTAATAGTAATTTTCTATGTCTTTACAAAATGGAATCAACTACAAGCTCTCAATATTCATATATCACAAAATATATATTGTATTCCTTATAACATATTCCACAATATTCATATACCAAGCAGGGTCATCGAGTTAGTGCACCAGAACAACAGTGTTCTTGGACTGTAATCAACAACAGGTTCATTACCATCTCTTCCAAAACATCTCTTTAACACTAACAAAGATAAATAAATAAACAAACATGGTGGCTAGCTTGATTGATTGAGAGCTGAGCTTCATTCAAAAAATATTGGAGTTGATTGCCTATAATGGCTACATTTGTTGCATGCCCTCCTTGATGTTATATTTATATAGTAACATGCTTGTATGATCACGTTCGATCCCTAATGGACAAAGAGAAAAGGAAGGTCGAAAAGGACTAACTTATCCTTGCGTTTTTAACAGAGCCTCAAACAATTAGGCTTACCTCAGAGCTATATAAATACTCATTATAGCGGTGCAACAAAGTGACATGAACGAAATCCAGGTTTCTGCAAGATCAAGACTTGATATGGAATTGATTCTCAAGCAGCTCGGAGGCCAAAACAATTATGAAGCTTCCGTTCTTTTAGGCAAGGCCCTCTTCGGTGGGAACCAATAAAATCACGCTCAAATTGCATATCGTTGCGCTGTTGATCTCAACCCATCAACCCTGCGAACTTGGCAAGGGACTTGCTAAATTGTATGAAGCATCTGTAAATTTTGATAAGGTTCTGAAGGACGAGCTGTATTCCAATAGACAGTAAAGTCTACGCAACAACGAGCAACGTAACAATTCAATGCATGGAATTTAGCAAAAAACTTCAAGGTAAATACCAGCGTTATATGCCAAAAAAAATTCACACCAACATTTCTTACAATGCCAACACAACATTATAATACCAGCGTTCTTCAAAACAGGAGCAACGTACCAATTTATAATCCCAGCGTTTCTTACAATGCCAAAACAGTGTTATAATACCAGCGTTCTTCAACAAGAACAACGTACAAACCAATAGTTCAACGCGACATTCCAGAGCAACATTCTTCAAACTTCAGTTTACTCAACGTGCTAGCCTTCAAATTAAATTGCACGTATCATGTACTTCTTGCATCAGTATTTTCTTTGACCTGAAAACATTTCCATGTAGGAAATTTCACTGGGATGGCATCTACTGCAACATCGATGCAAGAAACAAAAATTATAGCCTCACGATGGCTCTTGAGCCCACACAGCAAGACAATATTCTACCGAAATGTCTTCAGACAATATTCCAGTTCTGAGGTCGTCCCTCTCTCAACGCTTTTTGAATTTAGGCAATAAGAATAATAGATATATTGCACACAGAGAGGACAGAGAGGACAATAGGCAGTGGATAGAGAGCTTAATAGCCAGACTCCACAGGGGCAGAGGACAGAGAGCAGTAGGTAGAAGGAAGTTACAACTATTTTGGGAACTTGGCTCTGATACCATGTCAGGCCAGGCAGTAACTCCTCAAAGAAAAAATGATTCGTATATCTCATTCCTTCGAGTAGGTCTTCATTATATACATGAGGGAGAGACTGTTCACTTCATCTCCCGATGATTGTTCATATTAATTATTTATTTATTTACATTATATTCACCCAATCCTGATGATTAGGTGTCAACATTATTCTTATTTAATTGCTAATACCTTTATAAGAGATTTGCTAAGATATAATTTAGTGTAGTGGTTTTAATCATTTTATGAAGTGTAAAGTTTTATTAACTAGTAATGTCTTTGTATGAGATATCTTAAGATATAATTTAATGTAATGGTTTTAACAACATTTTAAAGTGGGAGAATTACATATTCCATAACTTGGAAGAATGATTGAAATCAATTGGATATTTGATAACAAGTTCAAAAAAGTAATACATGTAACAAGTTAATATGTAAGGAGTTGATTTTTTCTTGTGAATATTTTGAGAAACACTTTTATATTTATCTTTATTGTGATTTATAGTTTTATATAAATAAGAATTTTAATATTGTGGACTAAGTTTTGATGAAGATAATTTGGTTATTGATAAATGTGTATAACCTCACAAAAAAACAAAAGTAAATAACTTTCCATAATTATGAAACTATACGACTTCTTGAATATAAGTAACATTTTGTGAACATAAAGGTTTACTCTTGCATTCTAGATATAATGAGGTTTACATAGTTAAGTAAGGGAGGATAAATGAATTTGGATACTTATTTAGTGCTACAAGGGTAAGTGAATATATATATGTGTGTGAGAGAGAGACACACACACACCAATGAATAGTTATAATGTGTGTACAAAGAAATTTTAGTAATTATTTTATGTACTATTTGTATTTTAAACTTGTCCTTGTAATGGAACATTTTGATAGGATTAATTAAAGTAACAACCTAGCAATCATGACATAATTTTCAAATGTAATTCCATTTGATATGAATGATGGGTTTAAATATAAAATGGATTCAAGATTATTGTTGAGCCTAACTCCTAATTAATGGTTATTGGATTTTCTTTCTTTAAGGATGTTACATTTTGAAGATGGGAAGAATGGTTTGTCAAGCATTCAAGCCCAATATTAAGGTGGCCACCCCATGGTTGCATGGAATTTTCTAACTTAGTACACTTAGTGAGCATGTCAATCGATTATGCGGTTATAAAACATGAGAAGGAAACCTTTGGAGTATGCCTGATCCTCCCCTGTGGAAGAAGCTCTTCCTTGTTCTAAAGTCAAGCCCATCACTATTTTCAAGTTACTTCCATTGTTTGCATGTTCATTCCTTCTTTGGCCTGCAAGTTCATTCCTTTTGTTGAATGCATGATCATTCCCTCTAGCGCCTACACACTCATTCCCTTTGTAACCTGCATGCTCACTATTCTTGTTGCATGTAACAACATTCCCTCTGCTATCTGCAAGTCCATCTCCTCTGGTTCGATGGTTTGTGAACTTCGACACCATTTCCATGGAGGTCTTGGTAAG
>APFE031565315.1:0-27353 GCA_000404065.3 Pinus taeda
GGCTCCGCCCCCCTCTAACCCCCCGGTTCACTACGTAGGTTAGTCGTGGAAAGAATATAACACACCCCAACAAAAAGGTACCACAAATCAAGCATTATGCTTTGGTGGTTCAAAGAGTTCTCTACAGGGATATGTTGATGCAGACATGGCAGGTGACAGAGATAACAGAAGGAGCACTACAGGATATGTATTTACTATAGGTGGAATAGTTGTCAGTTAGGTTTCAAAAATCCAAAGTGTTGTTGCACTTTCAACAATAGAAGCAGAGTATGTTGCTACTACAGAGGCTAGTAAAGAAATGATTTGGTTACAAAGTGTTATGGGTGAATGAGGTAAGGAGAATGATATGGGAATGTTATACAGTGATATCCAAAGTGCCATTCATCTTGCAAAGAACTCAACATTTCATTCCAGGAATAAACACATACAACTCAAGTACCATTTCATATGATTAGTGTTGGAAGATGGAGAGTTGAAGCTGGAAAAGATACACACTAGCCAAAATCCTACAGATATGCTAACAAAAGTTGTAGCCAGGGAGAAACTGAGAATATGTTCAATTTCAATTGGTCTTCAAGGATGACGATGAAGATGAGAAACAACTAGGTTTAAAGAGGAGTCATTGTCTAGCAAATGAAGTAGCTGTGGAGTTGCTACAATAATTCTCCAAGTGGGAGATTGTTGTGTGTGGAGCATGATTGTTCATAGGTCTTTGTTTCAGCTGGATGTATACCCCAAGAAGTTTGTACACCTGTCCACGCAGGGGGGTGTGGGGGGGACTTATCCCCCCCACGGGGGTTTGGGGGGCCGATCCCCCCTGGCTGGGGGTCCGGGGGCCAGCAGTCCCCCGGCAAGGGCTCGGGGGCAGCGCCCTCGAAGCTAAAAACAAATGTAAAATTGCCTTGTAAAAGTATAGTAATTTCTAGTCAATCTGGGCCGTTCATTAGGTATATGATCTAATGGTAGAACTTATGTTTAGTTTAGGTTTTTTTGCCCTAGAAGGAAACCCCTCTCTTTGTATGAGGGCATTGTATTTGAGACTGTGTACTAGATGTGTATTCTATGAGAAAGAAACAGAGAGGTGAGACTGTGAGAGAAAACTGAGGATATTACAGCTGATTTGTTGTAGGTTGTGTCTCTTCATTTTGCTGGATAATAGAAAGGAAGGACTGGCTATTCGGGGTGGACGTAGCCCAAATTGGGTGAACCACGTATATCTGTGTCTCTCTTGTTTTATGTGTTTGTATTTATATTTCTCCAATATTTTATGTGTTCCATTTCTCCATAATATATAATTTTCTAGCAGAGGTGGTAATGTGGATATTGGTTCAGGTTGAATAATTATAGCAGGTAAATGAAAAGTAACGGACTCTAAAGATTTATCTTGATAGTTAGGTTCTTGAAATGAAGATGATGAAAAAGATTACTCTTTATCAGATAATGTACGGATGGGTGTAATTGGGATCTTAGACTTTCCAACCCTCCTAGAAACTAGCTTTTCAGGATCTGAAAGAACTTGAACCTCTTGTTGTGAAGTGTCTGATCTTGTATGGGGTCTCCTTGAAGCCAGAGTTATTGCTTTGATTCAAAACATGCAAATATTTCCTCTTCAATAAAAACCCAGAGGAAAATATTGAAAAACCTAGGGAAAAGTGTTCTTGTCTTCTCTCCCCTGCAATGGTGCCAACTAATGTTGTACCTTCAGAAACCAATTTCCTGGCTATGGAGAAATTGTGCATAAGACATTAATGATTATTGTTTATTGTCACTTATTTGTCACCTTAATGTTTGTTGTGTTCTCAAATGAAGGACCTAGAAAAATTGGTCTTTAACCCTTAATACATGTGTGACCAGAAAATCTCATAATGCCATTTGTTGCTAGATATAAATGATGAATGAAGAAAGCTTGAAGGGGAAGTTAAAGATAATATGTTGCTTAACACATAATCTATTATCCGTCACTTAGAAGAATTATGAAAATGAGAACTAAATCGTAGACAATATGATGCTTGACACAGAAAATATTATTTGTGATCCTTGGAGAAGTTAAAGACAATATGTTGCCTTACACAAAAACTATTATCTATAACTTAAAAAGGAAGATGAAAACTTCAAGTATAGGAGCACTCTTTTAAGGGATTTAAACTTTATCTACATAAGAAAATAAATACCTGCAACTTCATTACTATACTTGAAAGAAGAAAACATAATATGACACATGAAAAAGAAGTTACAAATTATACCCAACAATTCATGGAAACTTCTGATTCTTTCATTAATCAACAGCTATATCAGGAATAGAGTGGCTTAGTCTCCAGGTTTTCCAAAATTCTAACAACAACCATTTTTCTTTGTAGTTTTTCCTCTTTTATACATTGGGAATAGTTACTGATCTTTGAAACTATCAAACTACTTAACTGCTTCTCTAACTATCGGAAGTAAAAAAATTTACAGAATTTTACAAAGGGTAAAAGACACCTCAAAGAACACACAATAACAAGAAATAACTGAACTATAAGATGAGGATAACTACTGCATTTTCAGCTCTATTAATCGGCTCTTGAGTTCCTTTATGGATGCTTTAACAATTCTTAATCCACTTTAACCATAAATAACTGCATTAGACTTTGACTTGTGCGAAAATTGGGCTTATGTAAATATTGGGTGTTTTGATTGGCCAAAATACAAAGAAAACATGCCTAACTGCCTTTTCTTCAGATTTGGTTTTAACACTAATTTTCCCTTTATACAACGAAATTAATGTTAATCTTTGGTTTACCACAGAACTCAAAAATAATTAAATCCGCTGCATAATCCATCGGATCTTCCCGTTCAATGCTCCATTGACTTTGTATCACAAATCGAAATTGGCCCTTTAAAATGATATATCAATACAAAACTTAATGATATGTGATATAACGGACGTGCCGAGAGTTTAAAACATAATGCATATATTTTCAGGTCCAACCAGGGGTGATTTCATATAAGTACTGCTGCATTTTGTGATTGTGATTTAATCACATCGCTAACACATATATATATCGGGTCCATTCTCCACCATAGATTTCAACCCCAGGATATAACGACTGATATCAATTTCGGGTGGACTACTTGCACAAGAGTTACCCACCCGAAATTAGTGGTTTTTCTCTCTCGTATAGTTGCTACATGTCAACCATTGAATGGAATCGGGCACTTTCCTCTAAATACCATTTACCTTTTTGCATCCGCTAGAAATCTTGCTTATAGCTTTAAATCCCCCTTCATCTTGGTTAACACCGAGACTTGTTCGTGCCAGATGACTGTAGATCTTCGACCATCGATGGCATAAATGCTCCTTTGGATTTCTCTTCCGCCAGCACTTCTAGTTAATCTTGTCGTTCATTCCTTGATTCCAATCAACATGATTTAGTCTAGATCATTCATTTCCTTTGACCTCATCCGTTGATCTCCAAGATCCAATGGTTCCTATGCGTTCATTCTTCATCTGTCCACTCACTTTGACTTTGTGCCATTTCTTCAGCATTTTGTGGTTTTGGGGTTTTCTTCAGGGTTTTGGCCTTTCATTTTCCCGCTGCTTAACTCTCTCAGAGCTTGACTTCTGCGAATTCTCACTTCGTTGTTATTCTTGGGCTTTACAGCATAGTATACATATATTTCGGTTATGGCTCCGTATAACCATTTATATTATGATTTAACTTGATTGCATGGGTATACTGGGACTGATTCTTTTATACTTGTTCCTTTAGCGATTATGTTATGTCATTATCACTCATTCCTCTTGATTTTATCTTTTTTGAAATATTTTCAAGTTCTTGAATGAAAAATGAATACTACAAGCAACAAAATGCATGTTACAACATATTCTATGATTGGAACTTACACTTATTTATATAATAAAATCTAGCACATTTTCATGCATATTTTGTTATTATATTTGGACTTTCTGGTTGCTTAGCAATATATGTTATTTAACTTATGTATTTGTGTATGAACTGCTTTGTATGCAATTATACGAATCTTGTTGCAGGTGTGTTGTTTGTTTAACCATCACTTTGGATTTTTCACTGATTTGCTTTCCATCTTGTGTTGTTGGTTCCCTTCTTAGCTAAGTACTGTTATAGGTTTCTAAGGGGTGCCCCATCTCACCCCCCATGTGTTAGAACCTCTCATTCATCTTCGTTGACTCACTACAGTGGTCACACCCTTTCTACTGATAGAGTTATCTTACTTTCCTCTGTGCGACGTTGCGGTCAAGGCATTACCTTACAATCCACTATTGGGACTCCTACACCAAACAGTTTCAGGTCTAATTGGAACTTCTTACGAGGGAGATCCCCTTGACATGTTGGTAGGTCCAAAACCGTCAACATTTATGGTGCTAGATGGAGGGCCAGATGAAAATTTGTGTCCTCTCTTCCAATTTTTAACCCTTGAATACCTTTCATGGATTCTTGCACTCTTCTTCCTCCGTGATGTTTTTCGAATTGTGAAGATGTCTCCATCACGGGGGAGTTTTTCAATCTCTTGTCCAATTTCACATATGATGGTGAAGGTGAAGTGGCCTGGCCTAAGTACTTGCATGACTCTATTTCAATGCTTCATGAGGAAGAAGGGTGTTCTTATGAACAAGCTAGCTTGTTGCTTGCACACACACTTTGTGAATCTCCGCGCAAATGGATGCTCAATCTATCGGTTGACAGCATGGACTCACTTGAGTACTTATGTGATCTTATTGAAGACGTTTTCTATCATTTTTATCCAGAACATCTTGACCAGAAACTATTACAGAAATAGAAGGCTCCGCATGAATCCGTTATTTATTTTTGGCAGCACTTCTGTGACTTGCAGTTTCAAGCTCCAACGAGCTAGATGAAATTTTCTTATATTTGGGACCAATCCAAGTATTGTCTTAAGAAATTTTCCCTTCCCAAGAAGAAGCTTCATATCAAGCCACGCTCAACATTCTTCATCGATGGAGATGCACAATCTCATGTGGATGCGGCCACTATCTCAAATGATTGTCCACCTCCCTCTCATTCAACAGCTCCACCACTACCTAGTGAGGTTGAAGATCATGTTCTCATAACTATTCGGTTTGCACATTCTGCCAACATCACTTCACTCAATTTTTGCACAGATTTGGTTGTGAGTCCTTCAAGTTCTCATATGCATTTTGTTCTACGACCTTCATCTTCACACTCGAGTGTTCCTCAAGATGATTTTTTCTTGTGTTCATCCATTCCGGACTCTTCACTTGTTGTAACACAAGGAAAAATTCATTGACGGAGTTGGTGTTGCACAACCAACATGCATTGTCATTCATGAAGAGTATGAGTGGAAGCTTGTGCATAAACACTCGATGAAGGATGACTCCCTTCCATCCGAGCCCCCTCCGTTCTTTCATAACATCTTTCATGAACCTGACATCCATGAGTTTTCATGTGTGTCTTCATCCTCGGATATACCCATTGTTGATCATTCGTAGGACTCACCAGATGTTGGTCCATCATTCGGCAACGAAGAGGATAAGTTATTCATTGAACATCCACTTGATATTTCTTCTATCTTTTCTAGAAACACAGAGGATGAGTTTGTTCACTTTTCACTTACCCCTCTGTTTGATTCATCTGATCATGAATATGTCAATGAATTCATTGATTTTTCTGATCGTGGAGGTCATGATCCATTTGTTTCCATATTTGATCACAATCATTAATCTATCATAGTTGATCTATCAAGGCCACCGGTTTATGATGATCTACCTCATGATGAAGTTGAAACACCCAAGTCTGTCGAGGCACTTCAACCCGAGCTAATGGTTATGTCAGACCCTCACTCTCTTGGGGTTAGTCTCACTTTCGATCAGGAAATTGTTCAATCACCCAAGGCTCCTCATCACTTATATGTATGCATTGAAGATCCATCTCACACACAGATAACATCTCCTCCACTCGAACTGCATGATCCCATCACTCATGTATTGGAGGAATCTTACATTGCAAGCACACATGTATGACGCAAGTTATCTTTGTTTCTTTTGTTTGCTTGCATGTCTCAGTCAAGTGTGTGCTTATGCTTCCAAGTTGCACGCAGTGTCACACAACACCATGACATGTCCACAGACTGCTCATCATGCACTTGCACTCACTTATGTTCTGTTGGCACTATCAGACATGAAGTGTGGTTGTCTTGTTGTATATTTCTTGCTTACTAGTTCGCACAATTGGGTTACTCGCAGACCAAGTCTTCACCAACATGGGTCTACCAATGCGCTGGTGGCTGCATTGGAAATATCACTTTACGTGATCAGTCCCATGCACAGTTAGTGTAGGAGTAGGAGTAGTGTTTGCCTTTAGTCAATTTGCTTGCATGCATGTTTTATTATTCACTTTGTTTGCTTGTTTGTCTGCTTGCTTGTTTTCTTACTTGCTTTGCTTTCACTTTTTCTTCTACTTTTGCTTTGCTTTTATGTTTTTTATCTCATTTGTTTCATTCGTAGGTTAGTTTTACATGAACCATGTATGAATCTTGAAATGAGGTAGGTGAATTACAGGAGGGCTTGTACAACTATCACTTCTTGGTTGTCTGTCATCTTACCTCTGTATGAAGAACTTGTTACTTTAATTCCATGATACGTCGAAGGAAAATACATATTGTTCAAAGTGAACCTTGGTGAGAACACAAACGCTTGTGCACTAACTAGTGTCACCTTGTCTAGTCGGTTGTTTTTGGCTTAACCCTTGTCAGCTCAATTAAGTAGAGTAAGGTGAGGGGGGGAACCTTAACAAGCATGTCAGAGATACAATAAACTACTTCTTTGTTGGAACAACCTATTCTCCTCTAAATAAGTCGGGATCCTCTTCTACCTCTGAAATGAATAAGTGCTATACATAGTTGAAAAAATGAAAAATGAAAATTCAAAAAGTTTAAAATGAAAAATGAATAAGGTGAAAGAAGAGAAAGGCTTCCTGCGCAAGGAGGTGATGCAAGTAACTCAGCTGGGGTACTGACCATGCTCTCTAGCAACGGAGCCATGCTTTTTTCCTATGTGACTCCCTCGGGTTACTGTCCAGGCCTGCTGGAAGTGGAGCAACAATAGAGATGAAACTAAGACTCTGATGACTATACTGCTTGTGCACCTATACACCCCTCAACCCGAATCAAAACAACTGTGTTTCCTTTGCTTGGAATGTGTGTCAATTGACCAAGAGCTTGGAAGATGCTACATCTTACAATCAAGCCAATGTGAAACCAAGATGAGCTGAGAACTGAACAATACTTCCGGAGGTGTTAGACTTGCTTTTCATGAACAAGGTACATTCATAGATCTGGAGTTCTACCAGTGTGTCACCAAGTGTTGTAGCGGCTACAACCACCCTCCAAAATTTTTCCTTAGACCGTTTTGGAGCCTCCATACCAACCTTTCATAGCACTTTGTCTTGCTTCGTCGAGTACACAAGCTTCATTGTTTTTCATGCACAAAGGCAGCCTGTCGAACTGTTGGGCATGGAATCCCCCCACAACATGTTTTGGGGCTCAAAGCATAAGTTTTGAGTATTATTTTTGTAAAAACTCTACGAATTGCAGGCACAGAGTGGGAAGTGCATGTTAGAGTCATAGGGTTGTCCGCCCTAAGTTTTGAATGTAATGTCGGCATTCTATAAATAGAGAAAAGCTCTAAGTGAAAAAGAAAAAGGAGAAGTAAGGATAAAGAGCGAAGTATGAGATAGAAGTATAGAGAAAATCTCTAAGTGCTTTGGGTTGTAGTAGTAGGAAGAGGCTCTATAGCTAAGTGTACAGAGGCCTAGTTGAGTCTGCAGCTAAGTGTGTGGACCCCTGCAGTTGAGTGCGCAGGGCAGAGTCGAGTCTGTAACCAAGGAAAGAAGAATAATAAAAAGAAGTTTGATTCCAAATCTTGTGCATCTATTCTGATGTTATTTCTTGTTTAGTTATATTATTTTCTTTATCGTGTACTTTTATATGAGTACTAAACATTGCTAAATATATCTATACACATATTGATAAGCTAAGTGATCGACTAATATCGGGTTAATAATAAGGAATTGGGTAACAACATTGTTCGGCCCTCGAGTAGAGCTGCGTGAAGGAAACATCTAGAGTTGTAAGGCATAGCTAAGTGTGTGTAGCGATGTGCGCACAGGGTCAAACGACAGACCACTTGAAAACATCAGACATCTCCAGGGTGCGGAAACCTGGTTCTAGCACCCTCCCTTACTACTTCGGGTGAGACCTCAGTCCACGCTCTACGTACTGTTGTTGAAAGGGCCAATAGTACCGAGATTTGTTTGGATAAATCACCACTGAACTTGGGTCAGGCCCCTATAAGACAACAAATATTTACATTGTAGGATCGGGATCTGCGTGAGGGATGTTTGATGTCGTGTCGTTGGAATCTGAAGAAGAAAGAAATTGAAGGGTGGCTGTACAGAAAGATTCACAAGTTCGCAGCGTAGGAAAATAGGAATCCGTGAGTATCAAAGGAACAGTGGTTGGAGCGCTACTTATATACGAAAATCCATGAAATTTTCTTTGCATCCTTCCCCTTTGAATTGTACGAGTGGATCGTGAAGCTAGCCGACAGTTAGGGAAGGTGTAGGCTCAATAAACCAATCGTGTGGACTCTAGAATTAGTGCGTAGACTAGAAGCATCAGAAGATAATATCACGTGTGTTGTAGACCATTGTCTCGATAAAATTATAGGGGGGTTTATCACTGAGTTCACAGTGGATACGACCGTCAGCTACAGTGAGGCGGAACGATGCTTTCTCAAGGGACTGCGAGGTAAGTATATTAAATCTATAAATACTTGGATTAAGATGCTATTGTGTGAAAAGCAAGTTATGTGAATCAATTAATGTTTGGAACCATGCGAAGTGGGAAGATCTATAGAAACAGAAGTAGTGAAGAATTAGAAACTATTCCCTTAATTTTACCCTTGCGGGAAAGTAAGGAAGAACTAGCAAAAGTTTCTCCGAGAATCGCAGTTTGTTGGGATCATGATTGCCATTACACCAAAACCCACATGTATTAGTAAATGAATGCATTTCCAGAGTTAATAGATCCTCGAGAGGCAGTTAATCAATGTCACAAAACACACCAGGAGTGTTGGATTATCCAATGCGGTAGGATTATCCAAGGAGTGTTGGATCATCTGAATGTTCGGTGCGGAGAAGCCTCCACATGTTCTGCCAAAATTTGCCTTTGACATATTTGTCATGCAGGAAGTAGCCTATCACATCTCAGTAGGATTGACAGCTAGACTTTAGTAGAAGAAGAAGGCACCTTGGCCCACTCTTCCGTTGCAGATTGGGTTATATGAGATCCGGAGTATCAAGAAAGTGGATTTCGAAGCAGAATTGATGAAGAAGTACCCATTTTACCTCTGAAGCTATAATCTGTATGACCCACATCTCATTGTGAAGGATCACTGCATGAGAGTTCAATTCAACTGGATCTATGGGGAATTTCATTGGGCCGAGGAGGACCCATGGAAATACTGCTACAGTTTCTCCAAACCCAATGAAGCAGTTAGATTCATTGTGAAGTGGTTAGCGAAGCATCATCACAGAGAGCAAGAGCAATAGTAGCAGTGGCAACAGATCCAAGCATACCAATGCATGAAAAAGGGAAGACGAAGATTGTAAATCGCATGGAGGAGGAACAAAGTTGCAAGTTTTGAGCATATCCACTTGTAGAGAAAGAAGTTATGGTTATAGAGGCAAAGAGGCAATAGCGTGACAAGATAATTGTGCGAAGGCATAAGGATAAGAGGAGAATGCAAGAAGAAGAGGAGGAGTTGCATGAGATGAGAGAGCAACTCCGAAAGGAACAATCTCATCTAAGAGAGCACGCATCTTGACAAACATACATGCATACTACAACCAAAAAACACTTTTGCTGCAAAAATTTTACTCTTAATGGGAAAAGTAAGATGGGACAACAAATTCAAATGTCAATTGGCATTCATTTGGATAGTTTTAAAGTATAGAATATATGGGCGAGACATCCGAAATATGAGTGACTGTGTATATATATATGGCAACCTAAATATACCATAGATATATATAAAAAACTGTGCAACGCTAGACACAAAGCTTTACAACGCATACAACAAGGTTTATATCAAAGTTCCAACAGCGTGATAGTGGCCCTTCATGCAGTACTCCCAACTTAAATTCACCGCATATCAATCCAATACCATGTGACCCAGATAAGTGTTTTGCTTTAAACCTCATATAAATCCACCATTATATATGTATATTCCATATGTCCCCTTTATATAAAAACCTTAATTACCATACATCCCTTTGTATATGTATATACCATACCATTGATGTAATATTTTCACCATTTAAAAATCCCATTCAATCTTCATAAAAAAGGGAATTTTTCACAATTTAAAAACACTATTTGGTCCTCATAAAATTGGATAGTGCATAGTCAATTTACCAAAACATGTAATGGCTTCAAGAGAAAAACCCAATTAAGATTATAACCCAACATGGAGATCTTCAAGTGGCCGCATGCAGGTCATTAAGAATAGATTCAATTTTAGAGAGAAATTCCATTTCTTCAAATATTGTCCATCAAGAAAATAGACTATAATCTTCACCAGTAATCGAGCCTCCATTGACGTGTCGCTGGTTCTATAGACACCACAGAGATAGTGAACACCTGCAATTAGATTCGAAGCCCCCAACGAGTCCCGAATGTCAGAGAAATGGATAATGGTATTATAACCATGAGGAGGAATACGAGATGGAGAGGGAGAGTTGCAGCCCAATACGCAGATGATTTTGAAGGTGGATACAAGGAGGAATACAGGAAGGAGATCTCTGCAAAGAAGCTTTGCTATTGCAGTTGGTTCCGAAGAGAAAGCTATTGAGTTATCAGAAGAGTACACTGATAATTCTAATGGAACTTCATCAGACTTCTCTAGAAGTTATTTTGGATAGCCAGTTGATAGTACCGGGTTGGAATCCACACGAGTAGATAATGTTAGAGTGAAGCTTATTAGGAAGCTTAGTGAAGCTAATCAACACATTCAACACCTGAAATCCCAGCTTCATGATAAGGAAAAATCCTTGAACAAATACAAGAATGAACTTGCGGTTATGGAATTGGAGCTCCAGGCTCTCGTGACCCTAGCAGAAGAAGTGGACACATAACGAATCAACTCCTTAACACACTTCAAAGAATACATTAAATAATGAATGAGATTTCGCAGGGATATGACAGAGATGTCAGCGTGCAGAACATGGCAGAATATAAGCAAAATATGCAAGAGGGAGTTACAAAGCAGAGGGATACTAAAAAATGTTGTTGGCTCTGATACCATGTCAGGCCAGGCAGTAACTCCTCAAGGCAAAAATGATTCGAATGTATTATTCCATTAGGTAGGATTATCCAAGGAGTGTTGGATCATCTGAATGTTCAATGCGGAGAAGCCTCCACATGTTCTACCAAAGTTCACCTTTGACATACTTGTCATGCAAGAAGTAGCCTATCACATCTCAGTAGGATTGACAGCTAGACTGTAGCAGAAGAAGAAGGCACCTTGGCCCACTCTTTCATTGCAGATTGGATTATATGATATCCAAAGTATCAAGACAATGGATGTCAAAGTAGAACTGATGAAGAAGTACCCATTTTACCTCGAAACCTACAAACTATATGACCCACATTTCATTATGAAGGATCACTACATGAGAGTTCAGTTCAATTAGATCTATGTGGCATTTCATTGGGCCAAGGAGGACCCATGGAAATACTACTACAGTTTCTCCAGACCCAATGAACCAGTCAGATTCGTTGTGAAGTGGTTAGTGAAGCAACGTGAAGCAGCATCATGGAGAGCACCAGCAGTATTAGCAGTGGTAGCAGTGGCAACAAAGCCAATCATACCAGTGTGTGACAAAGGGAAGAGGAATATTGTCAATTGCATGGAGGAGGAACAAAGCTGCAAGTTTCGAGCATATCCACTTGTAGAGAAAGAATTTATGGCTATAGAGGCAAAGAGGCAATATCGTGACAAGAGAATCATGTGAAGGAATAAGGATAAGAAGAGAATGCAAGAAGCAGAGAAGGAGTTGCATGAGATGAGAGAGAAACTCTGAAAGGAACAAGAGTTGCGCAAACATGAGAGGGAATCATAGCAACAGCAGATACAGCAGGGGGTGCATCATGTGAAAACAGATGAAGCAGTGCTCATACAAGTAATTGATTCATATGAACAACTGGCATCAGGCGAAAAGGGTGAACCATCATATGGGCAATACTTTTCTCATAAGATAGAACATGCACTTCAATAGCTGGATGCAAACATGGAGCAGCCGGAGTTGGAACAAGATACTAACCTCATGCCTCACCACAAAGTGGTCGAATCAGCTTCTTCAATGCATCTAGAAGAAGAGAAAGTATCAGATGACCATGGAGGCATTGAGATCCTTGGTGATCAGCTGGAAGAAGAGATTCACAACATCTCGTTTGATGAATCTCAACATAGATTTGTGCCATCTCACAAAATGTCAACTCCGGAGGATCAAACATCTCCTACGCAAGTTGAAGAACGAGTGATCGTGACTGATGTGCACAAGAATCCAGCTGCTTTGGGTGATGCAACCAAAGTGTATGCCAAAGCCACTAGCTCAAGTGTTCCTTTTCTTATAGCTGAGAATGAGCGAATGGCGAAGGAACTATAGGTGGCCAAGCAAAGGAGGAGACTTGGTGACAATGTCCGCTCGAGCTGAATTGAAGAAGGAAATACTAGATGAAGTATTGTTCCTTGACACAGTTATGCGAGCATTATACTCCAAGTTTGGTACCGTGCACAAAGAAATCATCCATCTGAATAGATGGCAGCAACGATGTGCTATGAGAGCATGCATCTTGACGAACGTACATGCTACTATTTATGACATGCAAACATGGATGATGAAGTGCAAGGGAGCCCCACTTCACTTGCCAAAGATGATGAGGCCAAATGTGGTTGAGCTGAAAGCATGTATCTGGAGTCAGATCTGGAACTATGAGGACCTCCCACAACTCATCACTACCATACAGGCTTCCCATGCACAAGTATTCAAGAGCATGGATGTTGTGGTGTGCACACACGTGATCCCAAGGTGAAGACCAAGAATAGGGTCTGACTAGAGCTTGACTCGTACTTCAATGAGTTGATGTGCACCACCACCAGCCCATACCTACCTATCAGTGTAGACATCATGCACAAGCATGTTGCGAGTCCTGCCACATTGAATACAATGATTTGCATGCTTTCAGACGAGTTGGACAAAGGAGCTCGAGAAGTGTACCTAGGTGCTATGGAGGCGAATTTCAGGTTTTAGACGAATGTCACTACGGAACACACGGATACTATAGCATGAGGATGTTGAGTAGTTTGACTTCTATAGATGTCTAAGTTAAAGTGATATCTAGTTTGGCTTGCTCAAGCCATTGTGTTCACATGGGTACTTATGCATTGTAACGTTGAGTCATGTCAAGTGTAAGTCAAGTATCAATAGTGAATGTAACAGTCACAGAGTAGGTGAAGAGTCATGAGGGGAGTTCAATAGTCACAAAGGGGAATGTCAAGGGCCACCCCAACCTTTGCTATAAATAGTCCCTCATAACTCATTGTATAGGCTTTTGGTCAGCCAATCTTCTGATAAGACAATATTGAGGAAAGCTTGGAAAATATTGTAACGCACCTGGGATTTGTAGGTTTTAACCTCATATAGAAATTACCTACATATGAATTCTAAAACACAGAAAATAAACAATGCGAGAGAATAAAACATAAAACACATATACACAAAGATTTCCCCCTGGATCCAAAAATCGGGACTACGAGATTGATTTTTCATTATGTTCCTGTCAATGTTACAATACATATTTATACATGTCAAAGCATCCAATACCATGGACCAAAAACCATCACGTCCAAAACCATGGACCGAAAACCATCGGGTCCAAAACCATGTGTGAAAACATGCACAAATCCATAGGTTGGTCCGCCCAACGTAAAATAGGTCCAAAAAAAATTTCCCTGTGGCGCTACCCCGAACCCCATAGAGGGGGGCTACCCACCCCACTCAAACCCCCCTGTGATTCCCCCACTGCAAAATCGTCACAACAAAGGGGTGCCTTCACCAGCCCTCTAACCCCCTGGTTAACTATGTGGGCTAGTCGTGGAAAGAATATAACACAACCCAACATTATCGCACTTGTTGTTTTCTTTCCACAGGAGAGCTTAGTCATTTATCTAGCCCTACAATGCCCATTGTTTCTCTACACCAAGAGAAGTTCTTAGAGCTTACAGATTTTTTCAATGTATCTAAAATATTCTTCAAAGTGTCCACCTTTACCAGCAACACCTTTTTATCTTCTATCATATCCCTCACAAATTGATACTCAACATCAATGTGTTTTGTCTTTGAATGATAAGTAGGGTTCTTTGCGAAGAAAATTGGACTTTGGCTGTCATAGTCTGTCCTTATAGCTCCCTGTACTAATCCCATACTTGAACACAATATCTGCAACCAAACTGCTTCCTTTCTTGCATGAGTGGCTGCCATGTATTCTATCTCTGTAGTTGATAGTGCCAGTACATATTTTTTCTTACTCATCCAACTGACTGCACCTCCAAATAGGTTAAACACATACCCACTTGTAGATCTTCTCTGATCCAAATCTCCAACCCAGTCTACATCAACAAGCATGAATATCCAATGCCTGTCCTCCTAGTATTCTTGGTAGCACAAACATAATAATATGCATGCAAATACCTAAAACCTGCTTCACGTTGTCCAATGCTCCTTTCCTAGTTTTGACATAAACCTGCTCAATACTCCCACTTCATGTGCAATGTCTGGTCTAGTACAGACCATTGCATACATCAAGCTACCGACTACACTTGCATATGGAACACGGGACATGTCCTCTTCGTCTTCTTATGTGTTGGGACATTGTTCAGCAGATAACTTCACACCTACAGGAATAGGAACCTTCACCGGTTTACTATCCTACATATTAAACATTTGCAGTATTGTCTCAACATACTTCCTCTGGTTTAACCAGAGCTTCCTCTTTGCCTGATCTCTTTTGATTTCCATGCCCAAAATATAGTTTGCAGCACCAAGATCTTTCATGTCGATTTCAGAGGAAAATTGGGCCTTCAAATCCTGGATAATTTCTTTGTCATTTCCAACCAGCAGCATATCATCAACAAACAAGACTAGATAAATAACACAATCACCTATTAATTTAAAAAAAACATAGTGATTTTATTTGCTTCTAGTGAAGCTAAGTCCCTATATAAAAGTATCAAATTTATGATACCACATCCTTGGTGAATTTTTTAACCCATACAGAGACTTCTTTAACTTGCATACCAGTTCTTTGTTACCCTTCACCACAAAAACTTTAGGTTACTTCATGTAGACCTTCTCTTCCAGATCCCTATGAAGAAATCTTGTCCTCACATCCACCTATTCTACCTCAAAATCAAAGCAGCAACAACAGATAGAAGTAATCTAATACAAGCTACCTTGGCAATAGGAGAAACAATATCACTAAAATCAATTCCCCGCACCTAGGATTAACCTTTTGCTACCAACCGAGCTTTGTATTTCTCCACCTTTCCTTTTGCATTTGTCTTCTTCTTGAACACCCATTTGCTACCAATGGGTTTCCTTCCAGCCGGCAACTCCACCAGATCCCAAGCCTCATTTTTGTGCAAAGATTCCATTTCATCAACCACGACATCTTTCTAGAGTTTCCATCCTCTGAATCTACTGCTTCCTTCACAGTTCTAGGATCATCATCAGTAATAGATAAAGCAAAATTTGAACAGAAAGAAAATGGACTATACCTTTCTGACTGCCTTCTTTCTCGAATTGATCACACCTAGAGTTTGTGGCTCTTCATCTTCTGATTCCTCCTGTGCTATAGAGTCTGATTCTTCCTCCTTTATCTCAAACTCTATCTTCTCAGGTTCCTTTGATGGGAATTCATGTTTAAAAACATCTTTCACCTCTCTGAACACCACATCTTGATTGTATAAAACCTTCCTTGTTATTGGGTTCCAAAGCTTATAACCCTTTAAAACATCCATATACTGAGTAAAGATGCACTTTTCAGATTTACTATCCAACTTGGTTTTTTTATCCTTTGGAACGTGTACATATGCATCACATCCAAATATCCTCAGATGTGAAAGAGAGGGTTTCTTACCAGTCTATACCTCTTATGGAGTCTTATCCTCCAACGCTAATGAAGGTGATCTATTGACCAGGTAACATGTTGTCCCCAACACCTCTGCCCAGAATTCTTGTCCTAACCTGCCACCACTGAACATGCTTCTTGCCCTTTCCATCAACGCGTTGTTCATTATTTCTGCAACTCCAATTTTGTTAGGTGTATATGGAGTAGTCTTCGGTCATGCTATACCACACTTTTTATAGAATTCTTCAAATTCCTTACTGCAAAACTCTCCACCATTATCTGTCCTCAACACATTTATCTTCTTCTTTATTTGGTTTTCCACCAGAGCCTTAAATTCTTTAAACATGTTCAAGACTTCAGATTTCTTCTTAAGGAAATATATCTATGTATTCCTTAAGAATTCATTTATAAATGATACATAGCACCACAGACTTACCCAGTGATGGAACCTTCATAGGTCTAAACACATCACTGTGCACAAGCTCTAATATTTGTTTCACCCTCTTACCACCAGTGGGGAACTTACATGATTTTGCTTCCCATATACACAATTTTCATAGAAATCAAAATCTAGAGAGCTATTACTCATGCCTTTACCATGAAGTAGTCAAAGGCTCTTCTCTCCAATATGTCCAAGCCTTTGATGCCACTACATGGTCTTCTCTCCAGAGACCACTAGATTTTCTGCTCCACTTTTAGGAACCACAGAACTATTGCACCCATCAACAACAGTGCTACCTTGTAGCTTTTACAGAATAATCCGAACTCCCCACATCAATACCAGTGCTCCCCGGACCATCTTGTAGGTATCCTTCTTGAACATTGTTTTTACACATACATCATCTAGCTTGCTTACAGAAATTAGATTTCTGGCCAATGCAGGAATATGAAAAACACCCAGAAGTGTTCTAACCCTTCCACCTTGCAACTTCAACATTACTTTTCCATGACCAATGATTATAGCCTTCCTATCATCCCCTAAGAAGACATCACCACCATCATATTTCTCATACTCATAGAACCACTCTTTATGGGGAGTGAAGTGAAAGGATGCACCTGAGTCAATCAACCATGCCTCATGATCTACATGTGTACTTGACGAAGCCAAGTACATATCCCCACCTTCATCTGATGTGGTTTTCACCTCTACAGAACGAGCATCATCAGATCCCTTTCCTTTATCAGGAGCTTTAGATTTACAATCCCTTTTGAAGTGCCCCTCCTTTCCGCATTTCCAACACACCACCTTTACAAGTTTTCCTAGAGATTTAGACCTCCCTCTAGATTTAGATCTCCCACTCGATGACTTATTTTTGTTTCTGTTCTGGGACCGTCCTCATACAGACAAGGCATCACCATTTTGGCTGTCCATGTTTTTCCGTCTCATCTCCTCCGTCAGCAAGGATGAGACTATTTCATCAAAATGCAAAGCAATTGCATTACTACCTATTGCAATAACTAGACTAGCCCACGAATCTGGTAGAGCAAACAACAAACTGATGCACTTATCTTCATCTGAAATTTTAATATCAACAAATGCTAACTGACTTACCACAGTATTAAATGCATTCAGATACTCTGTCACCGAGTCTCCATCTTTCATCCTCAAGTTATACAGCTTTTTCCGCAAGAACAGTTTATTCACCAGAGACTTAGATTGGTACAAATTCCTAACTTGTCCCACAAAGCCTTCGCCGTAGCTTCCCCTGATACATTTAGCAATACTGAATCTGAGACACACTATTGTATTGTGCTCTTTGCCTTCCGATCCAACTTCTTTCATTCTTCATCAAACACTCCCATTGGTTTAGGGCCCAAATCTACTGTGATCCACTAATCTTTATCCCCCAATAGATCCTCCATATTGAGTTTCCACAACTCAAAACTCTGACCATTAAATTTCTCGATCTCTATCTTTCCACTACTCGACATCTTCTTTCACCACTAGAATCAATCCCACAGATCTCCAAGAGAATAGGGTCTACCATGGGCCTGAGCAAAGCCCCTAAGCAACAAATGCGTATCCTTGAAGCCAAAACAGCTCTGATCCCAAATGTAGGTTTTAACCCCATACAAAAATTACCTGCATTTGAATTCTAAAACACAAAAAATAAACAATGTGAGAGAATAACACATAAACCACATATACATAGAGATTTTCCCCTAGATCCCAAAACCAGGACTACTGGATTGATTTTTCATTATGTTCCTTTCAATGTTACAATACATATTTATACATTCTGAAGCATCCAATAGCGTGGACTAAAAACCATCGCATCCAAAACCATGGACCAAAAACCATCGCGTCCAAAACCATGTGTGAAAACCATGCACAAAACAATAGGTATGTCTGCCCAACCTAATATAGGGTCCAAAATAAATTTCCTTGGGCCACTGCCCAAGACCCTATAGAGGGGGGCTACCCGCCATCCTCAAACCCCCTGGACAAGGGGGTTGTCGCCCCCCCTATGACCCCCCCATTGCACAATCGACGCGATGAAGGGGGGGCTCTACCCACCCTCTAACCCCTTGGTTAACTACGTGGGCTAGTCATGGAAATGATATAACACAACCCAATGGGATTACCCACTGCACGGAGCTAGTTCATCTCTTTGGACGAGTAGGTGGATGTGGCTGTAACACTTCATTGTTGGGGCTAGCAAGTTTACATGGATGTATTGTATGATTGGGATTTACACTTATTTATATAATAAGGGCCATCACATTTTCATGCATATATTGTTATTGTAGTTGGACTACTTCATTTTGTTAGCAATATATGTTGTTTAACTTGTGTATTTATGTATGAACTAATTCGTATGCAATTATATGAATCTTGTTGCAGATGTGTTGTTGGTTTAACCATCACTTTGAATTGTCGATTGATATTCTTTCCATATTTTGATGCATCTTCACTCTTGTGTTCCCTTCTCAGCTGAGTATTACTACAGGTTGCTAAGGGGCACACTCATCTCACCCCCCATGTGTTAGAACCTCTCATTCACCTTCCTTGACTCACTGCAGCAATCACACCCTTGCTACTGACAGAGTTATCTTACTTGCCTCTGTGCAACATCGCGGTCAAAGCATTACCTTATGACCCACTACTGGGTCTCCTACACCAAACGTTCTGAGGTATAATTGGGTCTTCTTACCGGGGCGATCTCCTTGACATGTTTACGGGTCTAGCACTGTCAACATAGACATAGGTGGCATTATAGTGATAGCGACAAATCGCCTTGGAGAAAAAAATCCTTGGAACTTTCTCTGAGAATGCAAAGGTAGTAAAGCCCAAGAAATAAAACTTTGGGACACAGTGGTGCTGAAGTGGCGGATAGGAATTCTTGGGAGAAATATGGTTGGTCCAAGTCTCAGGCAAATTGTCCCTGTTGGGAAATTCAATTGCCTAAATTTCTTTCATTAAATTGTCAACCAAGGATACTTGTAAGCTTGTGATGATTCCATCAAAATATATGCAGGAGTAAGAGATTTCCTCTAAGCTAAGAAACTTGTTCATAATGAAGTAAAATGCTTCATTGATCCATTTGGAGTGAGCTCAATTCTCCTAAGATCAAAGTGACAAACTATTTTGTAAACCTGTAAAAACTCGATCTACATGCATAAATCAGCAAAGTCTCTAATTCAAGATGCAGTAAGTGAAGGAAGAGGCTCCTAACATAGGAGGCCTTGGTTGTCCTTCCCCACAGTACTATCCTCAAGAAGAGAAACTAAAGAGAAGAATTTTGTGATGTATAGAAAGCAAGAGAAGAGGCTCCTAACTTAGGAGGTCTTGGTTGTCCTTCCTCATAGTTCTACTCCAACAACATTACCATTGGATTGAATCATAAACTGGAATTCAAGAAACAATTCAAGAAATGAAAAAGGAAAATTTTTTAGTTGTGATTCATAATTTGTTAGAAAGATAATTTAACTTAAATCCTTGGTTGTCCTTTCGTACACAAATTATATTTTAAACCAAAATCATCCAAAAATCATACCGAAATCATAACACATCTAAGTAACTATAGAATGGAAATTTATGTAAAATGAAGCTTTATTCTATTCCAACATAAGTTGGATACATGATCCAAGATTCCTCTTCTTGGAATGGAGGAAGCACTCCTATTTATACATAAAATTGAGATAGTTAACAAAGATTTGAGATCCATAAATCTCTCTTAAATCCACAAATGTCTCATGTGGTTACAACCATGTGCTAACACTTAACAATTAACATCTCTAAAAATCCTCTCACAAATATCTAATATCTTTGATAAGAAATATTATCAAAACTTCCATGATTCTTCTCCATAAAGTATGCTTGAATGAATCTCACAAATCTTCATCAAATATTCAAGGGGTTGAAGAAGAAATTCGAATTTGAGGCTTGGTGGTGAAATACGACTTTGTTCAAGTCTTCAAATACACCTACAAACATCATGAAACTTATCCCACTTCCATATATAAGTGAAAACATGTTATTTTCCAAAATTTAGTCATAAATTCACTCAAAAACACTAAAACATATGCATTGGTAAAAAATCGGTCTAAAACCGATGTAATCATGAAGATATTTTAATGTAAGGGTATGAGAAAGAGAAATATGGTTTAAAAGTGAAGTGAAATTGAAGTGGAAGGTTGGTAAAAAGATGGTATTTGGGCAACCCAACAGTCTCCATGACACATCATCCTGAAAGAAGGTGTCCCCATAAGACCCATTGTCAACACCATTGGAGGTCCTACTTACCATCTAACGAAATAACTTGCTAAGAAACTCAAACCCATGGTGGGAAACACCAGTTCCTTTGTCAAATATTACAATCACTTCATCAATGAGATCAAATAGATAAAGCTTGACCGGAATGACGTCCTAGTTAGTTTTGATGTAAAATATCTCTATACTAACATTACCATAGATGAATCCATGGAAATAGCCGATAAAATCATTGATCTTGACACTGCTAAATTAGTAGAAATTTGTTTGAAATCGACCTTTTTCAGTTTTAAAGATGATATTTATGAACATACTTGTGGTGCAGCTATGGGATCACCTCTGTCTCCCATCATTGCCAATCTATCTATGGAATATTGTGAAACTAAAGTCATTTAATCCTCCCCATTAAAACCTAAACTTTGGAAAATATTTTTCGACGACACTTATATTATTTGGCCTCGTGGAAAATAAAAATTAGACATTTTCCTTAAACACCTTAACAATCAATCTAATTCCATCAAGTTTACAATGGAAGTAGAAGAAAATGGAAGCCTTCCCTTTCTTCACATCCTAATCAAAAGAAACCAAGATGGCTCTATATCTCACCAGGTCTATCGTAATAAAACCAACACATAAAATTACCTTCATGCCAACTCTCACCATCATCCAGCTTAGAAACTTGGAGTTCTCAACACTCTAGCAACTAGGGTTGTTCACATTTCAGATCATGACCATTTTGAACAAGAGAAGAACCATCTCATGGATGTTTTTGAGAAGAATAGATATATAAGACACCAATGAATCAAAGCTTTCAATAAGGAAGAGGCTCCTCATAACAAACAACCAATGGATCATTATGTTGGTAAGGTTCACCTCCCTTACATATTTGGCACCACTGATAAGATTACTCATATTTTAAAAAAGAACAATATAAAAACCACCTTTGAACCTATGAACACCATTAGTAGATGCCTAAAATCCATAAAAGATCCCATTGATCCAAAATGCCACAAAGGGGTGTATGTGGTTCCTTGTTCCTGTGGCAAAACCTACATTGGTCAGACTAGTTAATCAATCTTAACAAGGATTCAAGAGCATGTCGTCGACATTAAACATAACCGGTCCAAAACCTCAGGTTTGGCAGAGCACTCCAGTGAAACCAATCATCATATTTGCATTATAAACTCTTGTGGTGTGGCCAAAATTGAGCATTATCACCATAGGAAATTTAGAGAATCTATAGAGATAGGAAAACACCCTAACATCCTTAACCGTAATGATGGTTGGTAAATAAGTGATAATTGGATTCCCACTCTAACCTCTAACTCCACCTTCCCCTAGCTAATCCATGGCCTCTTATTGCTTAATTTGTCCTTTCAATATCTTCCTTATAGCTTCAAAATTCACAAACCCTAAAAAAATTCATTAAAATTCTTTAATAATATATGCTAAAATTTTATGATTTTTAACTAGATTCAATTCTAATTTTAATCTTAAAAATTAATAATGAATTAATAGGTTTATAATCATATTAGTTATTAATTTAATAACAAAAAATAAAATTTTTATAATTTCAATTTAATTCCAACCATTTGATTCTAAACATTAAAATTCAATTTTTATCTAAAAAAATTAATTATAAACTAATGAATTAATTAATAAATAATGAAAATTATTCATTAATAATAAATTAAACAAAAAAATCAAACAACCATAAACATGAGTTAATTAGTCAATTATTTAATACTTGTAAAAAATAACAAAAAATATTATTAATATTATAATAAAATTTTACAAATTGCAGTTAATAATTATTATTAATAAAATTAAGATTGTAACAATTACAATAAATTCCACAAATTTTAATTTGATTCGAAACATTAAATTTAATTTTAAACATTAAACTCTAATTTAAATTTATAATTAATAAAACTAATGAAAAATTAGTTAATAAAATAATGAAATCTATTTTATAATCATTAAATAATAGAAAACAAAAATTTATTAATAATCTTTAAAGAAAACTAGGTATTAAAAACTAAAATTAAATCATTATCTATTGGTTCACTCTCCTTTCGTTAGAACTTGTCGGTTATCATTCATTCCCATCCTAGCCCACACCTTTATTTATTGATCCTATTGAGTTCTGGCTTATTCACTCATGGATCTATCTTGAAGATGAACCACAGAGAATGGTTTGAAACGTCGATTCCAAAATTATGAATGCGATGACTCTGGAATATGACATCACACAAAATATAAATCGCAGAAGCCTCATATCAATAAGAAACTTAGATTCCAGAAGAAATGGTCTCGGAAGTATTTCTAAGAGTCTCCAATAGAAAGGTCTGAGAAGATAGAAGCCGAGAGACGTAAAGTTTTATCGATAGGTGATAGAGACATTCGTTTTCCAAGAATGGCATGGTGGAGAGGTCATCTGGGTGATAATTTTAATTATTGTAGCAAAATCTCGGTGGACCCTTAGGAACAGGATCTTGGAGGAAATAATATTAACAATAATGCAAGAGCACTCCATTGAGTTTTTGGTGAGAAGATTTCTCCCAAGAAATCAATGTCGAGAGCTTAGGTCCAATCCAACACCAGGTTTTCTACTGACAATCAAACAAACAATAGACATGGAGAAGTTGTAGTGTATAGTAAATCATTTGGGGCTTAAGGTGAAATGGGCCTGAGAAAGTTATAAGTAGTAGTATTAAATTTCTTTAGCCTATATTTTGAAGATTTATGCATGAATGGCTCGGCAACATACAATATGGTGTTTATGCCATATACAACAGAGCGCTAAAAATGATATAAGGAAGGAAGGAGCAGGTTATAAGCATATGATATCGACATGGACAAGTTTAAAGGTGAAGTTAGCATATTAGCTAAATTTGGTGATGTGCCAGATTTAGAAAATCTCTGTTAAAGCTTGATTAAAAAAATCTAGAATAACATGAATTAGTAGTTAAGCTCAAATTTTCTTGCAAAGATAGGTAAGAAGAGTTTGAAGACTTGAAGAGAACATTCATAAGACATTTTTGAAGTAAGAAAAAGGAAAAAATAAATAATTATGCATGATATCGAAATGAACTTAACTACAAGTTCAATGACTAAAAATATCAGTCCAAAATTATTTATAAGAAAAATCAATTGAGCAATGTGTGAGAAAGTGCGTTAGTTGTGTTGGTGAATGCTGATGGATTTATTAGTGAGAATATATTTCTGAAGGTGTGTTATGGTGAGGGTTTGAAGAGAGAAATTTATTTGTTTATGTATGGAAGTGGCCTTCATGATTTAAGATTGTAAACTGTACGAAATATGAATCATTGAGGTCAAGAAATTTGTAGCTTGCAAATCAAGGGTTAAGATCTTTCTGGTATTTGTTGGTAAATTATTAGGGGTTGGAGATCCTTTCAGTGGTAGTTGATAAACTTATGGGCTGCAACTCCTTTGATTCATAGCTGATAAATCAAGGAATAGTAGCTTTCTTTTGGTTGTATCCAGAGAACCTTGTAACAGAAAGTAGAAGCTTGTCTTTATGAAGTAATTTGAAGAATCTATGTGTTCCATTTGTGTGTCTAATGGTTGATTCTTATAATACTGATATGAATTAATTTCTGAAGTATTTATTAGTGGCCCAGTACTTTTACTAGTGAAAATAAAGTTTTTAATTTTCCTATAATACTTAGTCACCCCCCTCTTAGTATTGTTCTGGTTTCTAACATTATTCGTGATCATGATCATGCTATTCACCTGATTCTGGGAAGTGTTCCTCCAAACATTATACCTTACAAATATTTCTATTCCTGGAAGAGTGGAATTGAACATTTGGTCACAAAAATGCTAGAGGTATGTATAATTCAACCTATCCAAAGCTCTTTGTCTTCTCCAATAGTATTGGTGCACAAGAAGGATGGATCATGGTGTATGTTTATGGATTGTAGATAGATCAATAAGCTCACTATTAAAGATAATTTTTATCATTCTTGTCATTTAATGCATTATTAGATGAACTACATGGAGCAATTTGCTTCACCAAGTCAAATCTTGATCCAGGATATCATTAAATTAAAATGAAGACAAAAGACATTATGAAAATGATAGAGGAGAAACATGTTGAACTGTTCAACATGCTGACATGGTACTCAAACTAATAGAGGAGAAAAATTTGTATGCAAAACCCTCCGGATGTTTCTTTGGGGTAAATGAGGTGGAATATTTGGGTCATATTATATCTCATGAGGGTGTTAACTTAGACCCTAACAAAATTAAATCCATCAAGGAATGGAAAACCCCACAACCTTCAAGCATCCTCGAGGATTTCTCAGGTTGAAAGGGTATTATCTCAAGTTTATTAAGAATTATGGGAAATATGTAGCACCTCTAACAAAATTACTGAAGAAAGATGCATTTTCTTTTACTTTGGAAGCAACGAAGGCCTTTGAAAATCTTAAAGAGGCAATGTGTCAAGTTGCAATCTTAGCTACACCAAACTTCACAAAACCTTTATTGTGGAATGTGATGCCTCAAGAAATGGAATTAGTTTTTTTTAATGCAAGAAGGAAGACACGTTGCCTCTGAAAATCATCTAATCAAGTGAAAGAATTTACACAAACCTATTTATGAGAAGGAAATGTTGGAAATACTACATGCCCTGAAGCAATGACGCCCTTACCTAATTGGCAGACACTTCAAGGTAAAAACAGTCATGATATCCTTTAATACCTCTTGGAAAAAAAAATTATCTTCATAATAATAGAAAAAATGGGTCCAAAAGATGTTGGATTATGACTTTGAAATCATCTACAAAAAAGGGAAGAAAAATGCTGTTACAGATGCACACTCAAGAAAGGATGAGGATGTGGAGGAATTGCTTTGTTCCATTTCTATTATCCAACTTGATTGGATAACTAAAGAAATGGATGAATGGAAGAATGATGAAGAGGTGTGGACACTCATTCAAAAGTTGTAGCAAGATCCCAATTCATCTGATACATTTATCTAGAAAAATGATTCATTATGGTAAAAATATCACGTATATCTATGTAAGAACTCCCAACTCAAACTAAAGGCTATTTTGGAATTTCACACCTCTCCTATATCAGGGAACTCCTGATTTTAAAAAAAATACCAAAAGGTCAAGAAGGAATTTTATTGGGATGGCCTTAAACCTGATATTAAGAGGTTTGTGGAAATTGTTTTCTTTTCCAACAAAATAAAGTCGACACAATTAAGACCCTGGGTCTTTCACAACCATTAGCCATTCCAAGTCAGTGTTGGGAGGAGCTCTCAATGTTTTTTATCACAGGTCTACCCAAGTTTGAAGGAAAAAGGCTCATGACAGTGGTAGTTGATAAAATTACCAAGTATGCACACTTTTATGCACTATCTCATCCTTTCAAAGCTAGTAAAGTTGTTACTACAATTCCGTAAAAAGATCAAAAGCTACATGGAAACCCAAATATTATAGTAAGTGATAGAGATCCCATTTTCACTCGAAATTTTTAATAGAAATATTTTCTTGTCTTGGTACTCAATTTTTATTATAGTTCATCTTATCATCCTCAATCTTATGGGAAAACATAGGTAGTGATAAAATGTTTGGAAGGATATCTTCATTGCTTTGCATCTGATAAAAAAACATAATGGGTCAAGTGGTTACCTCTAGCGAAATCGTGGTATAACATTATCTTCCATACCAAAACAAAAGTGGTCCCATTTATGTTCACTTTATGGATGACATCCACAGTCTGTTATGCTTCTTGACCTGTAAATGATACCCAAATACATAATATGCGAAGAAAAAAGACCGATAACACAGAATATGCAAAGAAAAGATATCCAGAACACAGAATAGCGAAGAATTTATTATTCAGAGAGTAATGTTCACTTGCCTCTTCGAGGGGTAATAGAGCAGAGCTCGATTACAAAAATAAGACACGATGCTCCTCGCAGGGAGTTACTATCCTATATATATGACTCCTACAAGTAATACCACGGGTCAATACTGCTTATTACTAATACCGTCGGCCCATTTGCAACTAACTGTGGTTCCTTTATTAATTACGAATTAACCACTTACAATTATTAATATGGGCTTTATTGACTCTTAACTATGACGTGGTCCCATTACATAGATAAGGGGGTTAGGGTGGGACCCTAACATGCCCACCCCCTTAAGACTAGCCTTGTCCTCAAGGCTGAAGCTGCGGAAACTGCTGCAGAATAGTGGGTGGCTCCCAAGTTGCATCTTCTGGAGAGGTGTCTTTCCATTTGACTAGGACTTCCTTAATCATGCGGCCGTGCAGTTTCTTGACTCATGTGTCGAGGACCTGTTCTGGTTGAAGCCAGATGGACCCTTCTTCGTCCAATTCCGGTAGACTAGTCT
>APFE031565315.1:31617-42048 GCA_000404065.3 Pinus taeda
GCACAGAAAAAGGGTATAGACTTTGATGAGATATTTTCTCCTGTTGTTAAAATGACTTCAATCAGAACTATTTTAAGTCTAGTAGCAATTGAAGATTTGCATCTTAAGTAGTTAGATGTAAAGACAACCTTTCTACATGGGGATTTGGAGGAAGAAATATATATGTAGCAGCTAGAAGGATATGAGGTAAAAGGAAAGGAGAAACTAGTGTGTAGGTTGAAGAAGAGCTTGTATGACTTAAAACAGGCTCCAAGGCAGTGGTATCTAAAATTTGACAGGTTTGTGTCTGAATAAGGTTATACTAGATGTCACTCCGATCATTGTGTTTATCTCAAAAGGAAAAATGATGGCAGCTATATTATATTGTTCTTGTATGTAGATGACATGCTTGTTATAGGTTCTAACATGCAAGAAATAAATGTGCTCAAAAGAAAATTGGCAAACTCATTTGCAATGAAGGATTTGGGTGCTGCAAAACAAATCCTTGGTATGAGAATAACTAGAGACAAGAAGAATCACAAATTAACATTGTCTTAGAGCGAGTACATACAAAAGGTGTTGAAAAGGTTTAATATGCAGAATGTAAAACTAGTTAGTATAAATTTGGCTAGCCATTTCAAACTACGTAAGGAAATGTGTCCCAAGACTCAAGTATGGATTATATGTCTAAAGTTCCATATGCATCAGCAGTTGGAAGCTTAATGTATGCAATGGTTTGCACAAGGCCTAATATTGCACATGTAGTGGGAGTTGTAAGTAGGTACATAAACAATCCAGGAAAAGAACATTGGATGGCGGTGAAGTGGATTCTCAGGTATTTGAGAGGTACAACAAATCAAGCATTATGCTTTGGTGGTTCAAACATTGCTCTACATGGATATGTTGATGCAGATATGGCAGGGGATAGAGATAATGGGAGGAGCAAAACAAGGTATGTGTTTACTATAGGTGGAAAAAATATCAGTTTGGTTTCGAAATTTCAAAGTGTTGTTGCACTCTCAACAACAAAAGAAGAGTATGTTTCTGCTATAGGTGCTAGTAAAGAAATGATTTGGTTACAAAGGTTTCTGGATGAATTGGGTAAGAAGCAGGATTTGGGCAGGTTATACAGTGACAACCAGAGTGCCATACATCTTGCAAATAACTCTACATTTCATTCCAAGACTAAACATATATAGCTCAAGTACCATTTCATATGATCAATGTTGGAAGATGGACAATTGAAGCTGGAAAAGATACACACTAACTAGAATCCTGTAGATATGTTAACAAAAGTTGCAACCTGGGAGAAACTGAGATTTTTATTAGTTTCAATTGGTCTTCAAGTATGAGGAAGAAGATGAGAAAAAACCAGGTCCAAAGTGGAGTCATTTTCCAGCAAATGAAGAAGTGATGGAGTTGCTATAATCAGTCTCCAAGTGGTAGATTGTTGGGTGTGGAGCCTGATTATCTTCCTTGTTCATAGGTATCACTGCATTGGACCCCATTTATTAATGTGGCGACAATGCCACCCTTAAAATGTATGCTACAAAGGGGGTTTAGGGGGGGTGGCTACGATCTTTGGGAGCCCCCCCCCCGGCGGGGGATTGGGGGCATCGCCCCCAAAGCCAAAAATAGATGTAAAATTGCCTTGTAAAATGTTGTAATTTTGTAGTCAATCTGAGACGTTCATTAGACGCACATCTGATGGTAGAATTTATGTTTAATTTAGGGTTTTTTGCCCTATAAGGAAACCCCTCGCTATATATGAGGGAATTGTATTGCGTCTATGTAGATATGTATTCTGAGTGAGAAAGAGAGAGGAGATTATGTGAGAGTGAAGAGGGACTTACATCGGATCTGCTGTAGGCTGTATCTCTTCTATTTGTTGGATAATATAAAAGTAAGGATTGGCTATTTCTCCCAAATTGGTTGAACCACGTATATTTGTGTCTCTATTGTTTTATGTGTTTTCTGTTTATATTTCCGCAATTTATTTTATGTGTTCCATTGCTCTATAATATATAATTTTTTAACATTTTGGCATGATTGGCCGTCGCCCAATGTGTAGAAACTTGTTCTAATGGTTTTAAGGCTCTATCCTTGTGTATATGATTTATTCTAACTATGAAAACATCTATCACACTTATTCACAAAGTTTTAAGCACCGTCGCACAAGTGTCACCACGATTATCCCAAAGTCTATCTTAAGTGTCACACTTCTTGTAACTGGTCATAAAGTTTTCATTGAGAGGGAAATGCATTGTTAATGGGTCATGGGTGATATATGTTATTGTGTCATCAAGTACTCTAAGTGTGAGATCACAGTCAAAGTCATATCACTTTTCATTTTAGTATAATTGGTCTTAGACAACCATTTCTGAGAAGGCTTCCCGACTAAGCAACTTGGATTCACCCGACCTCCTTGAAATGTGCACTACGCAATTTCAGTCCTCTAGCTACGACCTTGCCCCTTAGCACTGCATAATGTGTAGTTCTTTCCTCCCAAGAATGCTGCACTATGCAATTTCTGTGCCCAAGCTCTAGCCTTGACCTACAGAATTGCGCAATCATTCCTCCCAGCCTGGCCTTCACTATACACTGTGCAATCACAAGGCTCAAGCTCATTCCCTGGGCCTCTGAACTATGAATTTATGCAATAGAACAAACTCCCTTGTCTCTTGGAACTACGTAATATGTCCTCTCAGTGCCCATCCCCTCAGCATGTACCACTGTCTCTCAGAACTGCACATTTTTTTCCCTCTGTTCTGCCTGAACTGTGCACTACGTAGTCTCAAGGCTCAAGCCTCATCCCTGGCTATTTGAACTATGTAGCTACACAGTCACTAAGCCCTCTCTCCCTACCTATCACCTGGTTCTGACTCAGTTAATGGATCAAAATGAAATATCTTAGACTAAGGGGTTTTCAGACTGATGTCGTTTCATCATGATTGAATTGAAGATGCAGGTACTCTATCATACCATGGAAATATGATGAAGAAGGATATGAAGGAGGGAAGCATGCTGAAAGACACACCTATTGCTGTACACACAAGATGATCAATTAGGAAAAGAAAAGGGACACTAGTTTGAAACCACCATTCAAGACTTGAGATCATTGAAGATTCTTCATCACCAAGTCATGCAAAGGTGAAGAGAAAAACAATCTTAAGAAGACATTCAACACTCAGAAGAAATGGCTTGAATTTGCCACATCATCAAGAAGTCCATGTCAGCAGTTTCATGTCATGTCCTATCATGTGTGACCACATGCCACACCTTGTGGCCAATGATGTAACATATGTTTCGGAAATGTATTGTAAAGTGAAAGTTCAAAGGACATGCGTGGAATACAAAGAGTCATGTAAATTTGAAAAGTCATAGGAAGTTAAACAGTCATGAGGGTAGTCAAAGAGTCACAAGGAAGGCGAAGCATCACCCCTTGGTTATATATACTCCCTCATTGTATGAGCAAGGGAATTTTCACCTTGGCTCCTCTCGCAAAGCATTAGAGAGATAAGATAGTTCTTTTGGGGAGTAAGGAGTGCCTCCAATGCTCCACTACTGGATCTAGTGATGTTCATTGTATACACGTGTCTTGTAAATTTTACTCAATAAAAGAAGCCTCCAAGGCTAGTATGTTCTTCATGCATGAATTATGAATGTTTGGAAGACTATTCTGCGGATGTTTGTACTTCATGTTTTCTCTCACATGTGCTAAGATAGTTGAACTATTTCGGTTGTTTTATTCTTATATTATTGAGAATGTGCTATAATGGTTGTCATTGTTGTCCCATCCCCGTGGACTATTCTGCAAGATACTAGACAAACCCTTTTTGTTTGTTGGTTGTACAACCATCACATCCTTTGTGGAATATTCCACTCGATGTTAGATGGATCCTTCTGGTTCGTGTGTGTCTCTTCTTGGGTGGTACTATTACCTCTCTCTTAGAGGCTCACTTTCCTCCCCTTTCTACAGTAGAAGAACTTTGACACATTTACAACTAAACACTCACCAGGAACGCCTTCTTTCTTTTCAAAGGCACCAATTCATCCCTCTCTCTTGTAGATAGTTATAGCCAAGGAAAATATTTAAGAACTTGGAAAATGGGCCTTTCTATTGGATGGGAATCCTACAACAAAAGGTGTGAGTTCTAATTGAGACTTCATATCAGGGATATCCCATAAATGTTGGCGGGTCCAACACCGTCAACATTTCTGGCGCTAGAAGGAGGGAAACCAAACTTTTAAGGATGATAACCTTACCAACCCCAATATTACTTCCTTTGGTCAAGGAAATAACATTCACAACAACTCCTCTCTGCACATTCCTGAATTTGGTAATTATTCTCAGCACGAGACTGCACAACCTTACGAACTCACATACAAACATCTCCAGGCCATCCACCCCATCACCTAATAGTTTGCGAGAGCTATTGGATTGATACCCGGAATAGAAAATCTTCCATATTTTTTGAAGAAGAACCAAACCACCCCCAATGCGATAATAGTCTCAACAGTTGAAGATTTGTATTTTCCACCCTTGAAGAGTTGGCATACTCTAAAAAAAAACCAGGAAAACTAGAACAAACTCCAACCTTGAATGGTGGTGACGATGATAACGTTGTGCTCGTAGATGATACTTTCCATGAGTTTGGTGGAGAAGAAGAAGAAGAAGACTAGTCAGATTCTGAAGTGGAAGACAGTGATGAATACATGGTAGACCAAGATCTGGATTGGATGTCTCATGGTCCACTTGCACTACGGTTGTATTACAAAAGATTCCAAGGCATCCAGAAAATCTCCTGACGTAGTACGACCCTGAAAAAATAGTAAAGGCATAGGAACATTTAGACAACTTCTACCTACATATGCAAACACTTGGGGTACACTATGATGATGTTGCATGTAGACTTTTTCAGTGTACCTTAGATGGCAGAGAAATAGTATGGTATCATAATCTTCCTCTGAATTCCATCCAGAACTGGAGGGGGTTTAAGAAATATTTCCTTGAGAAATTTGCTGATGATAAGAGCCCCGCCATGTTGTTGAAAGAACTGGGAAATCTTAAGATGGAGCACAAGGAAAAAATGAAAGATTTCAATGAGAGGTTTAACTATATTTTGAATAAGTTCCTAGCATACACTAAAACTGATGACTCCATCACCATTTATTATTACACTTCTGCCTTGCCAACCAATATCGTGCAGTTTGTAAAGAGAAATTTGAAAAAAATTTAACAAAGAATTACGAAGAGACAATCACGGTTGAAAAGGAATTACACACGATTAGAGTCATTGTAGATGATGAAACGACCAAAGACTCCAAAAACATAGGTAAAAGGTCTTAGGCCTCTGTAAGAAAGGCCAAAGAGAATTAAACTGTTGATCTTGAAATCTTGACCGTATTGTCAAGAATTTGTCAATTGAGGAGGAAAATATTAAAGAAATGTTGAGAGAGACCACCGTGAGCAACAAGTCTCCCAAATTCAACCTATTTAGAAGGACTGCAAATTCTGATAGTAGCAAAAACCAACTGACTAAGTCTACGTAGAGCTCGAACATTGTATTGAATATCTAAAGTATGGGCATAGACCAATACTGCTCATATCATAAAGAATATTATTCCGAGAAAAATGCCCACAAATGAATCACACCATGAATGTTCTTGCTATGCATCTTGTTGATGCGGTACTTGTTGATGAGTAGACCGAGCCTGCAGAAGAAAAATAAGAAACTATTGCAACCAAAGAGACTCCAAGTGTGGGGCACATAGTAAACATGTTCAATTTAATACTCACATCCCAAAATAACATGGCCAAAAAAAAAACCTCCGGGTGATGGTTCGACCCAGAAGCAGACCTACCAGTACAATCTGAGAAGCCAAGGGATGACCACTGGACCAGAGTTGATGAAGCAGAAACTCAAATAAAATCTATTAAGAAATATCAATCCACTCGTCAACACAGAAAAAAACACTCAGAGCAAATCTGGGAATGGAACTACAATGAAAAGTGCTTCTGTAAGCAATAAGATTAAGAACATCATTCAAGAATTCACAAACCAAGTCACGTCCTCAGACACTTCGACAATTTGTCCCACTTTAGATTACAACATAATTGAAGATATGAAGAAGGCTCACATGAATATATCAATGTTTGAACTAAAAAATATCACGAGCCAACGAGACATCCTCTTATGTGCAATTGGTCAGTCCACCGCAGGTAATGATGCTTCTTCGGACAAGGGATCTCATTCGTCCTCTGGTTCCCTCGAAGCCATACTTAATACTTTGAGAATGGATGTAATAAACTCTTCCCTCCATTTTTGTTAACTTTTGAAATATCTAACTTCAATGTACACAATTTCTTGGTTGATTTTGGGGCATTGGTAAGCATAATGCCATTATCTATCGCTAAGAAAATCAATGCAAATTGGGACAAAATAGATGCACAAATCTTTTATCTGGACAAGTCACTTGTCCACACAATTGGTGAATTCATAGATGTGATTATCCATTTATCATCCGATGAGTGAGTCCACCAATGTATCAACATAGTGTTTGTGGACATTTCAGAAGCATGGAGTATTGTTGAGAAAAGATTGGCCCAACAAGATGCAAGGGTACTTTTCTACAAACTGGTCACATTTATGGCTTTTTCACAAGGGCATAAATAATAAGATCTGAGTGAACGAAGAGAGATACTTGAAACATACTGCTACTCCCTATAATGGACATAATGAACTAGTGGCTTTCGAAGAAATTATCTTTGAAAATTTCTTCCTGGAAACTCAAATGGGGTGCTATCTTGTGCAACCATCCACAATCTCACCAGATACATAATTGGAGCTCCTTCCCAGTCCAACTGGTGAAAATGACATTTGTACAATTAGTAGTAATAGTAATAATAGTACTAGTGTAGTGTATATTCCTTGTACATTTGATACGTGGACCTTGTATTTGATGGTTCCAAAGCACAGGAGTGCTCTGAAGTTGGTTTCATTTTAATAAACCTACTACAGAAAAAATATGATCTCTAGCCACTTGGAATTTGAGTGCACGGACAAAAATGCAGAATATGAGGCACTCATCATGGGCTTGCAAAGAGCCATTGACCTCAATGTTGCAATCCTAAAAGTAGTAGGTGACTCATAGATTGTTGTCTGACAGGTATGTAATACATTACATTGTGTGTCACCTCATCTCTAGAGTTATCAACAAGAGGTCAGGAATAATTCCAAACTTTTAATATTATTGTTGTTCCTAGAATGTGTAACGCAGTTGCAGATGCATTGGAAAATGCCACTGCTAGGTTTTCATAGCTAAGGGGCATTTTTTCTATAGAAATTCTTTATAAGCGATATGTCCTTGATAATATTACTAATTTATGCATTTTCAATGATGACCAGCAGATACTACACTTCATGGAGAATGCTGATTTTTTCAAAGATGCAGCGATCAATGAAGATGAGCATGGAAGGGCGTTGTAGGATGAAACTGGCTCAAGCAAAGGAAATATCATGCTGAAAGGCGTGGTATCACAGGAAAAGCTGTATGACCTACATAATAGCTTCGGGGGATTTGTTAATGCTAAAAAACATAGCTCGACGATGCCACATGAGCAAATCAATTTGGGAACAAAAAATTCCAAAGTTTGTTAATTTTGGTAACTGTTGCACACCACAGGAGCGACAAGATTTTATTCGCTTATTCAAGCAATACTGAGATGTATTTGTGTGGATGTATGACGAACTTAAATATTATGACATGCGAATCATCCAACATGTGATTATGATAAAAGAAGGAGCCAAACCATTTCAAAAAATTCTACAGAAGGTACATCGGACACTTGAGCCTCTCATTCAAAAAGAGTTAAGGAAATTGCGGGATACTCGGATCATATACAAAGTGAAACACCACCTGGGTATCAAAGTTGGTCCCGATAAGAAACAAGTTTAGGGAAATATACTTATGTGTTGATTTATGAAATCTAAAACACTCCTCAAACAAAGATAACTATCCCGTGCCGTCTATGGAACAAATACTGCAAACAATATCATGGTCATAAATGTTTTCTCTATTGGATGGATATTCAGGATACAACCAGGTTCTAGTTTCATAACTTGACAGACTTAAAACAACTTTCCACACAAAGTGGGGCACGTTCACATTTAAGCAAATGCCATTTGGTTTGATAATTTCGGTGCTACATTCCAACGTGCCATGGACATAACATTCCAAGGATTTATTGGACAGACCATAATGGTCTATCTTGATGATGTTACAATGTTTTCCAAAGAGAGACTCGATTACATATGCCACTTGAAGAAAATTTTCGAGCGATGTCGCAAGTATGGGATATATATTAATCCCAAGAAGAGTATCTTTGCAGTGTCTGAGGGTAACCTCTTGTGCCACATCATCGCTAAGAGTGGGATTAAAGTAGACTCAGAGAGGGTCAAATCAATTATGCAGATTCCCTTTGTAGTGAATAAAAAAGCTATGTAGTCCTTTCTAGGAAAAATGAATTTCCTCAATTTCATCTCCGATTACGCTCATATTGTTAAACCAATAAAGGTGATAATAAATAAGGATGCAACATACATATGGGACAAAAGGGAAAAGGACGCGTTTTCCTGTATCAAGCAAGATATCACAGAAGCAGTTGCGTTATATAACCCGGATTTCAGCAGAGATATTTTTCTCTACACCTTTGCTTCTGACACTAAATCTCTATCCATTGTGCTCATGCAAAAGGATGATCATAATAATGAGCGGCCTACATATTTTATGAGTGTTAGTCTTCAAGGACCCAAACTCAATTATCACACCATTGAAAAGAATGCTTATGCATTATATAACACAGTGAAGCAATTTCAGCCCTATCTCTTGAAAAATCATTGCATTATCTTTGTTATGCACTCAACAATCAAATTGTTGGGTTGTGTTATATTCTTTCCACGACTAGCCGATGCAGTTAACTGATGGTTAGAGGGAGGGGTCGTAGGGGGTTTGAGGGGTACCCATAACCCCACTTTATGGGGTCTGGGGCAGCGCCCCATAAAATTTTGGTTTTGGACACTATGTTAGGTGGGGCAGACCCACCTATGGTTTTATGCATGATTTTTGCACAAGTTTTTTTTTGGACACGCTGGTTTTTGGTCCATGGTTTTGGACGCGATGGTTTTTCGGTACATGGTATTGGATGCTTCAGCATGTATAAATATTTATTGTAACATTGAAAGGAACATAATGAAAAATCAAGATGGTAGTCCTGGTTTTGGGATCCAGGGGAAAATCTCTGTGTATATGTGTTTTATGTGTTATGTTGTCACATTGTTTATTTTTCTATATTTTAGAATTTGTATGTAGGTAATTTTTGTATGGGGTTAAGACCTACATTTGGTATCAGAGCTATTTTGGCTTCAAGGGGACGCCTTTGTTGCTGAGGTGTTTTGCTCGGGCCTATGGTAGACCCTGTTCAGTGGGAGATCGCGGGATCGATTCTAGTGGTGAAAGAAGATGGCGAGCAGTGGAAAGATATAGATTGAGAAATTTAATGGTAGAGTTTTGAGTTGTGGAAACTCAAGATGGAGGATCTGTTGGTGGATAAAGATCAGTGGATCGCAGTAGATCCGGGTACTAAACCAACAGGAGTGTCCGATGAAGAATGGAAGAAGTTGGATCGGAAGGCAAAGGGAATAATACGATTGTGTGTCTCAGATTTAGTATTGTTGAATGTATCAGGGGAAGCTACGAAGGATTTGTGGGACAAGTTAGGGACTTTGTACCAATCTAAGTCTCTGGTGAATAAACTGTTCCTATAGAAAAAGCTGTATAACCTGAGGATGAAAGATGGAGACTCAGTGATAGAGCATCTGAATGCATTTAATACTGTGGTAAGTCAGTTAGCATCTGTTGATATTAAAATTTCAGATGAAGATAAGTGCATTAGTTTGTTGTGTTCTCTACCAGATTCGTGGGATAGTCTAGTTATTGCAATAGGTAGCAATGCAACTTCCCTGTAGTTTGATGAAATAGTCTCAGCCTTGTTGACGGAGGAGATGCGATGGAAAAATACGGAGAGCCAGAATGGTGATGCCTTGTCTATGTGAGGATAGTCCCAGAACAAATACAAAAATAAGTCATCGAGTGGGAGACCTAAATCTAGAGGGAGATCTAAATCTCCAGAAAAACCTGTAAAGGTGATGTGCTAGGAATGCGGAAAAGAAAGCCACTTCAAAAGGGAATGTAAATCTAAAGCACCTGACAAAGGAAAGGGATCTGATGAGGCCCCTTCTACAGAGACGAAAACCACCTCAAATGAAGTTGGGAATGTGTACTTGGCTTCTTCAAGTACACATGTAGATCATGAGGCATGGTTGATTGACTCAGGTGCATCCTTTCACTTCACTCCCCATAGAGAGTGGTTCTATGAGTATGAGAAATATG
>APFE031565315.1:48418-58421 GCA_000404065.3 Pinus taeda
TTTCTGAAGGTAGCAGGAGTTCAAAGTGATTTTCGAGGCTGAATTCTACCTTGGTGACTCCATTGATTCTTAAAGTTTTAAAGGTGGCTTCGAGAGGAAGATATGCAAGGAGTAATCCTGACCCAAATCCACCTAGTCCTGTGGAGAATCCTAACATCATCTCAAGAGGAAGACAAAGGTTTTCTGAGATACCAGGTACTTCAAATATTTCAAAGTCTTTGTTTCCTGAATTTTCAAGAAGTCCTGAAAATAAAATTGTTGATGATAAAGTTCAAGAGGTTTTATTAAGGTCTGAAGATGAAGAGGAATTGATTGGTATCATTTTGGATTTACAAAAGAGAGGTATTGATACTTCATCTTTAGTATCACAAAGAGATAAAGAAGAGTTTTGGGAAATTGTTACCTCTGAACTGTTATTAGAAAAAGAAGACTTGGAACAGCTCAAGGAGCTTGACCCTTTTGAGGTTTTGCTTAAGTCTAAAACTGGCTTACCTCTCCCAGATTGGAGCTCTTTTGTTAGTGGTTTACAAAGTCCAAATAGTCCTTTCCGTACTCACACCTTGTCTTCAGCCTCTGCTAGTCCACATAGCCCTCAGACAGCATCTTATACTAGTTCTGGTCCTACTGGTCATACGATACCTATTGTAACAGTTCCCCCATTCCTGATGGCTGTACCTGCTAGGTATGCTCCTCTAGCCCTTCCCCAAATTTTGCATGATCTCCCTAGCAAATATGCTGCTAGAATTCCAACATGGGGAGGAGATGAAGACATTACAGCTGAAGAACATGTGGATAGATTCAATGACTTTGTTGACAGAGAGGAAGTAGATGATGAAGATGTAAAATTAAGATTATTTGCTCAAACTTTTATTGGGGAAGTACGAAAATGGTTCAAAGCCTTAGGAGCGGGTAGCATTCATAGCTGGGCTAAGTTTGAAGATAGTTTCTTGAGAAAATGGGGAAATAGAACTAATCCTGTTTAGGCCCTCACTGAATATAACAATTTAAGAAGAGCCCCAGAAGAGACTATCCAAAACTTTTCCAAGAGATTTAATAAGATATATAATTCCATTCCAGCACATTTGAAACCTCCTGGGGCTTTGGCTCAGTTAAGGTATGCTGAGTCTTTTGATTCAGATTTCTCTCTTTTACTCAGAGAAAGAGAGTCTGCCACTTTGGCGGAAATGCAAAATGATGCAGTTAAAGTAGAGGCAAACATGCTTGCTGTCAAAAAGTCAAAAATGCCTAAGACTAAAGTAAAGGAAGAAGAAAAACCTTCTACATCTGCTCAAGAAGACAAGTTTGAAACTGTCATAAAAACTATGGAAAAATTGATGGATCAATTAGCACTTGGAAATACTGCTGCTCCCCAAGCACAGCAAGAATCTCGGTTCAGGAACCCTCAGTTCAGAAGGCCTCAGAATCAACAGAGGCCAAGAGATAATAAAAATCAGCAAGCAGATCCTCCAGTGAGGCCTCCTTTTCAACAAAATATGATAGATGAAGAAGAAGGACCTGAAGAACCCGAGGAATCTATTCATTGTCTTGATGAAGAAGATTCGGAAATTTTCCTAACAAAGGAGGAACATGATGAGTCCAGTCAGTCAAAGGCCGAGGAGGAATCCTCAGATTTCTTAAAGGGATATCAACATGCCATATTTGAAATTCAAAAGCAGTACAATCTGAGAAACAGAGACGTCCCTATTACAGCCAACAAACCTCAGCCCAAGAAGAATGTTTCAAAAGCAGTAGAAGATCAGAAGGAAAGGTCAAAGCAGATTGAAGAAAAAGGTGATTATCCTCTTACAAGAAGTAATAATCAGACCCCTGCTCCTCCTAAGGAAATTGAAAGGTCTACTTCTGTTTTCAATATAGAAAATGAGATTGCTAAAATCAAAATAGCAGTCCCATTTAATGAAATCCTAAAGGTAGACAAATATAGAAGTAAGATTGTGGAAATGCTTAATTCTCCACCAGGAGGGGCTGATATTTTAAATGTGCAAGAGGATAGTCCTATCATATGTTTAGGTCCAAGACTTGAAGATGAATAGAATGATGAGTTTCCTCCTTTTTATATAAGCATTAACATACATGAGATGACTCTTCATAATGCTATGCTGGATTCAGGAGCATCCCACAAACTCATGCCTAAAGTAATTATGGAAAGGTTGGGATTAGAAATAACTAGACCATACAAGGACTTATTTTCTTTTGATTCAAAAAGAGTTCATTGTATTGGGTTGATAAAGGATGTGGTTGTCACACTTACACAAATCCCAGCAAAGACAACTGTCATGGACATTGTTGTTGCAGATGTTCCACCTAAATTTGGGATGCTACTTTCAAGATCATGGGCTGCAAAGATCAAGGGCACCATTCAAATGGACCTGACATATGCTACTATTCCAGTGTTTGGTGAACAGAGGAGGTTATACCGGGAAACAAGGATGGCCTACATGGTGAGTAGCAAAGAAAAGCCTCAAAATTTTCCTATTTACTCATGTGATACTGGTCTGGGTTCAGCTATCCTTTTTAATGAGTCAATTGGGAAAGAATTGGAAGAAGAATCAGCAGAGAATCAAAGTCATGAAGAGCTGCAGCAAAATAATGAAAGATATGTCTCTGGTTGCTGGTCTTTGTACTTTGATGGAGCAACAGGGAGAGAAGGTGCAGGAGCTGGGATTTGGATCATGAGTCCAGCTGAGGAAAGTAAGTTTTTGTCATACAAACTTAACTTTGATTGTACAAATAATATGGCTGAATATGAGTCTCTGGTTTTAGGCTTAGAAGCCTTGATAGAATTTAAGGCAAAGAACATTGCTATTTATGGAGACTCTGAATTAGTCATAAAGCAAGTTCAAGGTGCTTATCAAACAAAAGATGCAAGGATGAGAGCTTATAGAAACTTGGTGTTGGAATTGTTGGAAAAATTTCAGTCATATACTTTCAATATAAAAACCAGAGATCAGAATTCTATAGCAGATTCTCTTGCTGTAGCAGCTAGTCTTTTTGTTATTCCTAAACATCCTTCTGACAATTATGAAGTGAAAGTCCGCCACAGGCCAGTCATCCCGGATAATATCCTTAATTGGCAGGTTTTTGAAGATGACCAGCAGGTCAGAAGTTTCCTAGAGTTGAAAGGAGAGTTTGAACATAGCCAAATTGATCAGCAAAATATGTTGGCAGAGACAAAGGAAAAGTCTGAGGTGTTACAGCTGCAAAACAATTTGATTCCTAAAGGTCTTATTCCACTTGAGAAACTTTTTGATCAGAATGATGTGTTTAAAGCACCAAGGTTGCAAGCAAATGAAGAGGAAGTAGAGAGCTGTAATTTAGGTGATTCAGTAACGCCTAAATTAGTCAAAATTTCAAAATTCTTGTCAGCTGATTTAAAGGTTAAGTATGTTGAGTTGATGAAAAGGTTTATTGATGTTTTTGCATGGAGCTATGCTGATCTAAAACAATATGATTCTTCGATAATACAACATACTATACCAATCAAGGAAAATGAGAAACCTTTTAAGCAGAAACTAAGAAGAATTAATCCTCTTCTTATGCCACTTATTGAGAAGGAAGTGAAGAAGCTCTTTGATGCAAAGACTATTGTTCCAATTAGATTTTCAAATTGGCTTGCTAATCTGGTACCAGTGAGGAAAAAGAATGGGGAGATAAGGATTTGCATTGACTTTAGAAATTTGAACAAGGCTTCATTGAAGGACAACTATCCTCTTCCTAAAATGGATTTTATTCTACAAAATATTGTTGGCTCTCAAAGAATGTCAATGTTAGATGGTTTCTCAGGATACACTCAGATCCTTGTTCATCCAGATGATCAGGAGAAGACAACCTTCACCACACCATGGGGCACATTTATGTATGCTAAGATGCCTTTTGGTCTTATGAATGCAGGGGCGACTTTCCAGAGGGCTATGGACATTGCTTTTGCTGAGGAAAAAGACAAATCAGTGGTGGTATATCTTGATGATATCACAGTTTTTTCAAAGAGGGAGGAAGACCACTTAAAACATCTTGAAAGGATCTTGCTAAAGTGTAGGAGGTTTGGGATTTACTTAAACCCAAACAAAACATTTTTGCTTTGACTTCTGGTAAGTTACTTGGGCATATCATTTCTGAAGAAGGAATTAGGATTGATCCTAATAGAGTCAGCGCTATTTCAAAGTTGGATTTTCCAAGGAGCAAGAAAGAGGTTCAATCTTTTCTTGGTAAGGTTAATTTTGTCAGAAGGTTCATCCCTAACTTTGCTGAAGTAGTCAAACATATCACTAAAATGCTAAAGAAAGGAGCAGACTTTAAGTGGACAGTTGAGGTAAGGAAGTCATTTGAAGAAATCAAGAAAGCTCTCACTCAAGCACCGGTTCTTATTAGCCCCGATTTCACCAAGGAATTTCTGATTTTCACATTTGCTTCCGAGGATACAATTGCTGGAGTCTTATTGCAGAAAGGGAGTCAAGGTATGGAACAACCCATTTCCTTTTTTAGTAAGACATTGGCTAATGCTGAACTAAAGTACAATATCTTAGAGAAGCAAGCATATGCATTGGTGAAGGCAATCAAGGATTTTAGAATTTATGTACTGCATTCTCATATTGTTGCATATGTACCAAGTCCTGTCATTAAAGACATCCTTACACAAGCTGACCCGGATGGAAAAAGAGGGAAATGGATAGCCAAGTTGTTAGAATATGACATTGAAATTAGACCCACCAAGTTGGTGAAGGGTCAAGGGTTAGCAAAGCTGTTAACTCATTCAAATTTGGACAGTAGTGAGATCAATTTTAATGCAAAAATATCATAAATTTCTGAGATGGAAGAGGAGTTGGTTCAAATCAATGAAAAATTTCTGACATCAGAATGGTACAGGGATGTGGCATGTGTTTTACAACACAACAGAACCCCGGACAATCTTTCAAAGTCTAAAGCTCGTTTCACTAAACTCAAATCTCTCAGATACTTTGTATATGAGCAGAATTTGTTTTGGAAAGATGCAGGTGGGATTTTGCTGAATTGTCTCATTGAGGAAGAAGCTGAAAAGGTAATTGATGAGTTTCATAAAGGAGATTGTGGAGGCCATCACTATTGGAGAGCCACTGCAAATAAAATTCTAAGAGCAGGGTATTTTTGGCCAACCATGTTCAGAGATATTTATAAAAAAATAGCTTCATGTCATGAATGTCAGATGTTTGAGGGCAAAAGAAAGCTTATGCCTATGCCTTTGATCCCTATCTATGTTGAAGCCCCTTTTCAGCAATGGGGATTAGATTTCATAGGTGAAATACATCCTTCTTCATCAGGGCAGCATCGGTGGATTCTCACAGCCACTGATTATTTTACAAAGTGGATAGAGGCGGTACCAACCAGGCAAGCAAATGATTCAGTGATTATTTCCTTTTTAGAGAACAACATCTTGTCAAGGTTTGGATGTCCACTCAAGCTCATCACAGACAATGCTCAGGCTTTTAAATCCAAAAGAATGATAAATTTTTGTCATCAATATCATATTTCCCTGGGACACTCCACAGCTTATTACCCACAGGGAAATGGTTTGGCTGAAAGCTCAAATAAAAGTCTTGTGAGGATCATCAAGAAGCTGCTGCAAGAAAACAAAAAGGCTTGGCACTTAAAGTTGAAGTATGCCTTGTGGGCTGATCACATTTGTACAAAAAAGTCTATTGGAACATCTCCCTATGAGCTTCTATATGGTGCAGAGGCTATTTTCCCAACATCTCTTGGGGTACCAGTTATGAAGTTAATTCAAGGACTAGAAGAAGAACCAAATGCCATACAACGCAGAATCAATCAGTTGATAGCTTTGCAAGAAAAGAGAAATGAAGTGTTTGAAGGCCATCAACAAAATCAGAATCGGATCAAGAGAGCTTTCGACAAGAAGATCAAAGATGTCACATTTCAGATTAATGACAAAGTCTTGAAGTGGGAAGCTAGAATTGAGGAAAAGGGCAAACATGGCAAATTCGAGAATTTATGGAAGGGGCCATATTTGATTTCAGCTTACCATGGGAGTAACACCTATATTTTGCAAGAGGTTGATGGATCACCATATGCTGGAGGACCTGTTAATGGTAGGTTCTTAAAGCATTACAATCAGTGAAAGTCTACCAAGTATTCCATGATCATTGTATATAACCATTTTATGAATGTTTTCTGTTAAAAATAACTGACAAGCTGAACAGGAAGACTTTAGCCCGAGGTGAAGGCCCACAAAGTTTGAAAGGGATGCTTGTCAGCTGTGTGTGAGTGCAATAAATGGATAGAGGCACTGGTGCTACGAGTTCTTAGTGTACTACAGGAGCACACTATCCCAAGTGGAGCCGCTGTTATCACTTAAAACCACAATTCACCTATGTCCAAAGATTCATATAATTTTTTTTGTTTTTGTTTAAATCAATAGGTTTCTATGTGTGTCACTTTGAAATTAGAATTTCAAAAGGTATTGATGTGAGTCCTTGTAAAAACCATTAGATACCCTCCATCACTATTGTTTAAAGCATGTCTTGTCTTGCTTACATCATTTGTACTTTGCACAGTTTCGCAGCGCAGTCTGATTAGCCAATTTAGCTGCGCAATGATTTCTCCACCTTTTCGCAGCATATCATTTACCAGCCATTTAGTAGCGTGTGTTGTAAATTTAAAACTGTCAGTGCTACGAAATCGGGGATTCGGGTTTTAGTAGCGCGTTTTTTTTTTCTTGAAATGTCAAGTCTGGGGGAATGTGTCATTAGGTCCGTCCATATTTTGTCAGTTGATGTCTTCTCCAGGTCATGATAGGATATCATTCCGCCATAAGGTTTAGGATCACACACGTGACAATCATTCTAAGAGATCTTATAAGGTATGGTTGTGTCATAATGTATATTCATGGTGCGTAAACGTGCCTGCTGTATGACAAGTTGTTTTTTTTAGAAAAAACGCAAACAAGCCCGAGTTTTTATTTAAAGGATCATTGCAAGCGAGCCTGCACTCCAAAACAAGCGAGCCTGCACTCTGAAGCCGAAAATTGTGTTTGAATTCTTACTGCTGTTAGTTCTCTGTGTGAAGATATCTGAAGCAAGATGGAGAAAAGAGTACATCGATCCGGTAGGTGCCTGAGAACAGAGCCAGAGGGGCTTGATATTACGCTCAGAGATGAAGATGTAGCAAGAGCCTTTAAAAATGCTGGTTGCTGGAGGTTTTGCAAAAAGTTGAAAGGAGGACATGCAGAGGTAACGAAAGCTTTTGCATTGAATTTCACTGGCTTGAATTCTAAGGTATCAATGCTAGAGTTTCCTGTGTCTCCGGAAACCATTTCTATTGTCACCGAAATTCCAAGAGGAGGACATGAATGGTTTAAAAATTTTAAATTCGACATGACTCCCTGTAAAGAATTTTTGAAGGAACAGTATGTAAATGAGGACCTTACCAAAGTTGTACCAAGGAATTATATAAAAGAACATTACGCTCTGCTCCTTACAGGCATCCAGAAATACCTAACATGTGAGGGAAGGTACAACAAAATCTATTCATATCATTTCAAACTCTTGTTGCATTTCAAAGGTAAAGCTTCAATAGATATACCTTTCTATTTGTTCAGAAGTCTTAGCAAAATGTGCGACAAAGTCCAGTTAAGGAAAGATGATTGTGAAACATCCTTGTTTCACCATGGTTTAATAAAATTGCTGGTGTTAGATGGTTTGCAAAAGATTGGTAGAGATTGGGATGCTTTTATTTTTATGGCCGGCTTTCAAAACAAAACAGGCCTAACTCCATTGCCGGATAGGGAAAAAGAAAGAAGAATTGAAGAACCTACCTTGGCTGAACTCAGAAAAGAGGTAAAAGACCAAAGGAAGCTCAAAATCAAGTCAAGGAAATCAGAGAAGTCTGTGGTCATAAAGGAGACACCCAAGTCACCAAAGGAAAAAAACAAACACCAGAAAGTTGCACCAGGACCAAGTGGAATTGAACAAGCAACAAGAATCAGAACCAGAAGTCAGCTAAGCAGAGAAAAAGGGAAATCAATAGCAGTGGAAGAAAGCCCTATGTCAAAGGCTAGTCTAAAGGATTTGTTGGAGGCAATTGATTTCGAACAAGCTACATCAGTACAGGTTGAGTCAATCCCTATTGACCTAACCCAGTCATCACCTGATAGCACCAAAAAATCAAAAGCCTCAAAAAGGCTAAGGTTTGAGGAATCTGGTAAGGAATGTATGGTCAAACCTCGAAGGCCAATCACCAGGAGACAAATCCAAGCAGCGGAGAAAGTCCACAAAGATGAGGTAGCTGTCAAGGTATCTGAAACAAAAGAAATTAGACAACTGCCTAAAGCAAAGAAGGCAGAGGAAATCAAAAGAAAAATTTATACCAGAGGACAGGCCAAAGAAATGGAAAAGCAGATAGCTCAAGCAGAAAAAGCAAAGGAAGTCAAAAAGAAAGATATGAAGAAAAAAGTTCCCATTGTCAAGGAAACTAAAACCTCATCTTCAAAGAAGAAATGGGAGGCAGCTGAGGAAGAAATGGCTAGTTTAGAGAAAACTGTATCAGAAATTGCAGCCATGGAAAAGGAACTTGCAAAACTAAAAGCTCAATTAGGCAAGTTAGCTGCCAAATAAAAAATTGCAAATTTTTAAGGTCAGATGTTGCTCCAAGTTTTTGTTTTATTTTTCTTAAGTTCATTGGTTTTTGAAGGCATATATAAAAGGAAGACAAATTAGGAATTTTGGAGCCAAGAGCGAAGCTGTAACAGTCACAAAGTAATTGATAAATTCATTGAAGACTGTAATTTTGAAAAAAAACAGCAGTTTCATAGCGCGCTACGAAACTGCTGTAGGTGACTGTTTTTAAAGAAAAAGTGAAATTGATGCTGAGGTCAGCAAATTTTGTAAGGGAATGCTTCGAGGATAGAGAAGAGATCATAAAAAGCTGCCAAAACATTCAAAGAATGACAGATGTAAGCATTGGAGCAAAAAGGTAGAACATTTTGGTTTTTTGCTAAAGTCTTCCTAAAGCTACTTTATGACCGAAATATTAGGGTTCTGGTAGGGTTATCGAAATTCTGGATTGAACACATGTTCAGTTCACAACACCTCCAGATCATTAGATATATGGTATTATGCATGGTCATCAAAGATATTAAATAGCTTTAAGCACGATCTTTTGAAAATTAAGATGGATAGAAGGCAGGGACCGTAAAAACAGAGTATATATCTTCACCAAATGATGAGTCATCAGCACAGTTGGAATCCAAGGCAGCTCATTCAGAGAACGCTTCTCAAATGCATCTCGGCCACTACAAAAAAGATACAGGTGTCAAAGCTCAAGAAAGGCATCATATTCACGAGGAGTCAGAATTAGAGTTTAAATTGGATTAGGACTCTATGTATTTACTGCACAATACCTGATGTATTTAATAAGTTTGTTTAAGAACAGATAAGGTTAGTTAATGATAAACATCGAGCTCCCCTCATGCTGGAGGAGGAGTCTCAAGTAGTTTAAGTTTTGTTTTCCTATATATAGGAAAAACTCTGATGTAAACAGGGTTGGAGATTTTTATCAAAAGACAGAGTTTTCATATTGGCTTATGTAAAGTGTTTTGACAGTAATAGAAAGTACACTGTTTCTTCCCAAGATTCATCTTGTGTTTCAAATGTTCAGAATATATGTGGTTTGGTTTTATTCATCTTGTTTACAGTTCACTAAACATGCAATCACTCTGAATTCATCACTGATGCTCAGACTCCCTGTGTATGTTTTGTTGAGTTGAGGTTCCTCTTGGTAGATGTTTTGAATATTGAGACATTATATGCCTTGGTTTCTATGATTGAGTGGCTACTTGTTTACTGTAGGAATGTATGACTCCATGAGCCCAATGGGAGAAGCCTTATTTTTTTTGTTCCAACCAGCATGAATTTCATATACAAATTAAAGAGTTAGCCATCTTTCTTGTCCTTTAAAGTATATCAAAAATCTGTGAGAGAGCCCTCTCTGACTAAGG
>APFE031565333.1:0-12084 GCA_000404065.3 Pinus taeda
CAAGTTTCACAAGCTAGGAGGTGGCAGCTGCATTGTTGCTAGTTTGTACATGGTTGGGAGGAAAATTATGAACTTTATCCCAATGCCCATTATGAGGTACCTTATTGACTGTAGTTCTCTGAATGATTCACCATATACTAGGGTTACAAGATTGTAGTACTTCCTAAATTGCATGGTAGGAGGTAATCAATGGATTTTGTAGTCATGGATAATGTTGTACCTTTAGGTATTGATATTAACCCATATGCCAAAGGTACTTCCGCAAGCTAGATGGTTTACTCAACCTCTGGGACATTATGGTTCTTACGGAACGTTAACATGATGCAAGAACTCAGATCTCCTTAAGATTGAGCCCCCAGGTACCATGATTTGGCACTATGAAAGACCTCATAATGTTAGCATGGAACTTCCCTGGTAGCTTCAAATACAATTCATGAAGTTCATACGAAGAATGCCTAGTGTAGTGAAGTCATCTAGAGTGACATTGCTTGTCTTATGCACAAATTTGACATATACTATTGACTGTGGATTATTATAGTCTCATTCTTGGTATCTCCTTGTATATGCTATGTTGACCTATACTATGACTGTGGCTTATTATAAATATGTTTCTGGTGTTTCCTTGTATAATTTCTGCTATTACTACCACCGTCCCGAGAGATTATGCTATCGCTGCCTCTAGAAATTATGTTATGCCCTCTTTAAGGACGGTGCAACTGATAGTTTGCTTTGTTACTTTGATCTATCGACGTATGCCTTTCTAAGGACACTATCTCAATTAGTTTTCTCATGCATATGTATACAACAGAGTAGAGAAGATGATATCGAATTAATGGTTGTAGCTATACTTGACTATCTTACATATACAACAAGAGAAACTCAAGGCTATGCAATTTATGTAGGCTAAAATTTCATCGTCATCTTGTAGTCAGAACATATTGTCATTCAAGTATGTGTTGTCCCGACTCCCACCATAATATTTTGGTTAATTGCTATGTGTTATCTCATCATGAAGTTACAAACGAATGGTATGTAAACTCAATCTGTTGCCATTATGTATTCATGATGGGGCATGATATCAAGTGTGATAGTTTATGTCCACCCTAGGTAGGACATGTTTCTTATAACTGATTGGGCATGCTTTAGGGTTTTAGTGCAGCTGCACAAAGCATAAACACACCAGAAAATAAATTATCCTTCACATAGATTTCAGAGCAATCCCTATGAAATCATATAAAAAAATGGTTGCATGCATAATGACCAGGGAGGATTGGCATTATATGACAATCCCCTTGTTTTAAGGATCCCTCTGTTTAATACACCTAGGTAGAGGGAAAGCTTATAGTATGCAATGCAACCTTCACATATTCAACATGGTCATCACCATTTGACATCCAACGCCATTATCTATGGGATGGGAAGGGTACAGGTGGCACATAATGCTAGCTCATTAGCTCAGTTCCACAGACTTAGAATGTTTAACACATCTAATCCTTCAAGGAATGGTGTTGCAGGGTAAGCACGTCGGATATAAAAGGAGACCTACTCGAAAGAGAGGACTAAACTATTTAATACACCTAGCCAAAAAAAAAGAGGCCGGGGCATTGCTGGTGTTTAATATTTCCACAAGAAATGTGATCCTGTGAATGTTAAAGATAGCTGGTTGAGGATGCTTGCATTGTTGGTGTAACATTTTCATTCGAAGTTAGATTGTTAATGTCTTAGATGTAAAGTCTGTGTCACATTCTCTTCCAATGAGGGGAGTTGGTTTATATTTTAGTCATATCCACCATATGGATGCCAATAACCAATTTTTGTACAAATAAACTAACTCACAACCGAGCAAGCCATTGATCAGATTGCTACAAGCAAATAAAGTCATCACAAAAGATTGAGTAGTTAGAGCCTGAGGATAATGAGGTCATGAAGGACAATTCTACGATTAAGGTATATAATATGGACCGCCATATTGATATAATCACTGACAGGTACCTTTGATGATCAGAGAGAAATTCATAACATAAGTTTTAGATTACAGGGGAAGGTTTTCCATACTACCTTGTCAGACCTAGACAAGGGTTCCAAAGGCCATGCTTTGAGGGCTTCAGTGCAGCTGCACCAAGCATAAACACACCAGATTTTTTTTTATCCTTCACATAGATTTCAGAGCAGTCCCCATGAAATCATATAAAAAACTGGGTTGCATGCATAATGACTAGGTAGGATTGCCATTATAAGACAATCCCCTTGCTTTGAGAATCCCTCTGTTTAGTACACATAGATAGAGGGACAACTATTAATATGCAATGCAACCTTCACATATTTGACATGGTTTTCACCATTTGACATCCAACACCATTATCTATGGGGTAGGGAGGTACCCGTGATGCATCACGCTGGCTCATTAGCTCAGTCTCTATAGACTTAGAATGTTTAACACATCTAGCCCTTCAAGGAATGGGTTATAGGGCTCATGAGACTTATCAATGAGAATGACTTCATTATGCATGAATGTTAGAAGGATGTAGCCCTAGAGGAGCCAAGTCTAGAGTTCGAGTAGGGATGAAAAAGAAGCCAAGGTTTGTCCATGAAAGAGGCCAAGGAGTTCTATTGTAAGGACCATGTATCTTCTGTGCAAGGGAAGGTGGATCCATGGTTGAAAGTAGAGGTAGGCGGCAACAAAGATCAAGATCCTAGCTGCAACCTACAAAGGGACCTACAAAGGGTCTGTTTTGTAGTAGAAAGGTGCAAAAAGGGTCTAGCTGCAGATGACAAGAGACCTGTTTTGAGGTAGTAAATGAAGGGCCAAGACCTACATGACGTTGATCTGTAGGTTGAGACCTAGATCAAGTGCTGAATGTTGGAAAGAGGGTCTGTTGGTTAAGCTGAGGACCTATGAGACTACAGGGAGAAGGTAAAGTGTGTGGGAGGTCTGCTAAGGGTTGGAACGAAGGGTTTGAAGGACAAATTTGAGGAGTCACAACTAGTAAGCATAGGGCCAAGGTGTGAATGGTAGTAAAGGGCTTGTTCAGGAATGCAGTGGAGCCCAACAGTAAAGCCAAGGCTTGAACAATCCAAGAAAAGTATACTCATAGCCTAAAGAGTGGTAGATTTGTGAAGGTTGAGGCCTAGAGTCGAAGGCCAAACAAAGTGGGTGTAATCCAAGAGTGGTAAAGGAGGGCCACAATGAGAACAAGGGCAAGGACAAAGTTCGTTGAGATATGTTATGTGCCAGAGTTTGGTTGAGGAGCTAGCTAAAAAAGACCTGTGAGATTGCTAGCTTATGAGGTCACTCGAAAGTTTGATCAATGCTAGCCGTGGAAAACATTAATGGGTAACAAGAGATCTATGGGCAGAAAGGTTTAGCCCAGGTCTAAGAATGTTATCAGGAGAATTTTAGAAGGATGTTGGGCTTGTCCTAAAGTTTGCTCACAAATGAAGTTATGAACAGAGTGCATTTCGAGGGCTAGTATGTAGTGGGTTGATGGACAATATCTACTGTGAGTAAGCTGATTGTTGGAGGGCTAATATACAGTTATTTGAAGGGCAAATCCACTTTGAGTAACAAAGATATTATGTGCTGATATGCAGTCCATTTGATGGATCAAGTCACTGTGAGTAGTTGTGTGTAGCAAAGGGTAATGTGGACTGAAAGGGTTGAAGGAGAAGGGCTTCTCCAACAAGTAAGTCAGTCAGATTGTTTATCCTTGTATTTTTTGTGGGCAGATTGTAGATCTGAAGCAACAGATCACAAGCCCTATTTTTTTATACTATGTATACTAGTTGTACTAGTGATCAAGGGCCACGATCTTTGGTACTGGAGCCCCTTGATTCTTATATTGATGGATTAATAAAATAATCGAGCTTTCACTATATAATAATATACTAAATTGATTTCACTATTGAAGATTTATGTTGTGCAAAGTGCTAGAATGTTGTGGGTTCCTAGTGTGTTTGTGTGCGTGATTTGCCTCAGACTAGATCTAGGGCCTAAGGAAAATTCAACTCTCTTCCCCCCTTGTACTAATGTTAGTAATGAGCTCCATTCCTTTAACCTAGTAGAATTGATGTTTGCCCTAATATGTTGTCCTCCTACTTTTGCAGACTTAAAGTATGTCTTTTCCCTCCTTTGATATCTTTTGATATATTTCCTTCCCTTCATTGGAAATTAATGAAGACATCTGCAGGATACTCGAAGATATTTTCTTTAAGGTTTTGGATTTGTCTTAAAGCTCTCCTTCACATTCTCTTACCTCCTTGATATAGGCCTTATATCCTTTATAACGTTCTAAAGGTTCATCCCTAGTGTTGAAGATGGACTTGAGAAAGACATATTTCTCCTCTAAATACTCCACTAGTTATTCCTCAATTGCATCCTCCCCTTTTTGATAATATAATGCACTCTATGTTAATATTTTTTCATGAGATTTTTGGTGTATTTCAAAGATTTCTCATAATATTTTTTGGATTTGTTTTTGCTTAGTGAGTGAGAAAATTAGTGCAGACTCAGACAACTTAGTCGATGGAGATTTCGTAAGTGAAGGCTAAAGATAAGCTATGTATGGTTAATTTATCTCATTCTATTCTACATCATTACATAATGTGTTATTTTTTAAATTTAGAGGCAATGTAGGTAATTTTTAGTGGTGTTTTGTTGTTGTTGTTGTTGTTCATTTCATATAAATTTAGAAGCGCAATGTAGGCAATGGAAAGTGTAGGAACACTATTGAATATCTTCGTATGAGAGGGTGCCAAAGGGTGAGTTCCCTTTTATTCGAGAACCCATGTGATCCTCCCCATTTCAAATACAATGGTGCTACTCCTCCCTTACTTTTGCATAAATTTTTTGGTTGCCATTAAACATTTCTTATAGTATATTGTAATCTGTTTAATATTTCTCATTAGAATTTTAGTGTTTTAAAGATTTCTCATGAGATGTTTTTTATTGTTATTTTTCATTAGATTTAATGGTTGGAGGAAACAAGGTTAGGTCCTAGCATTCGTAGGGGAATGTGGAGGATTAGTGATGAATCTAGTAGGTTTCTGCAAGAGAGATTGTAGTAAAGTGTAGAGGTTGAGGAAGAAGTGAGTTCTTTTGGTGCCAATTCTGTGTTATGACCAATTGTGACAGCCTTCTTATTTCAAATACAATGGATCCCCTCCCTTTTTATGTATTGAGGGTTTATGATTTTTGATGTTTTTATAATATGTATTTACTTCTGCATAAGATTATTTGTAGGATTTTTAGTCTCTATTGAAAATTTCTTGTAGGATAATTTGGTCTCTCTTTCATATTTATTTTAAGACACTTCTTGTCTATTTAGTATTTTGTAGAATTTCCACGAAATCCTGCAACTGCTATGATGACAAATCTTGATCTAATTTTGTTCCACTAAGACACATTATTTTTTTTGTTGCACCAAGGCACATGATTTCTCTACGATAGATAAGTAGTAGAATAAAATAAACATAGAGATAAAGAACACAATCACATAATAACACTATCTTTCTAGGGAACCCAACTGGGAAAACCCTCTCCTTACAATAAATTTTATTGAGAAAAATTGAGCAAACAAAATTCTTTACAAGGCAATTTGTTCCAACAGAAAACAAAGCTGCTTTCATTGCGAATACTTAGCTCAAAACCTCCTTGAAAGAACTCTACTTAACTCTTATTTGCTTGCGTTGTTTGGCTCCTCTTTCCTAGTGTTGGAAATCCCTATTTCCTAGTGCATATCTGAGCCCCTATTTCTTATGAATTTCTACCTAAATCCTAGCGCATATCACAAGGAAAATTCTCTCTCTCAAATTGCATATAGGTTGCTCCTTACAAGCTCTTCTAGCAAGAGCTTTCTCACACAAACTTGTGCTGAACAAGAATGGTTCAATGATGTACCTTCTACCTCCTTTGAAGCTTTTCAACTCATGCCAAATTTGGCAAGTTAATTTTTAGAACCTGAACTTGTGATTACTTTGTTAATTGTGTCTCACTGACTCTCCTTACTCGTCATAGCCTCAATTAGACATTGAGACTCTCACTTCTCCTTTTCCAAATATAAACTCGCACTTGGAGACAAATAAAACTAAGCTTCCAAACTCTTGCATGAGTTAACTGCTCCATGACTCGTCCTCGAACTTGTGCATGCTAAAGAAGGATTGATTGAGGTCTTTCTTCACTAAGGCACAATTCAAGAATACCTTTCTTGCTAGTATTTTCAACACTTCCTCTTAGCAAGGTAGGGATTTTGTACAACTCCCAACTTATCTCTAAAATGAACAAAACTGCTTATGGCCAATGCCTTGGTCAAAATATCTGTTGTTTGCTCCTTTGTTGGAATATATAGTAGCTTCACTATCCCATTTTGTGCACATCTCCGAGATGATGATACTTGATCTTGATATTCTTTGAGCGATCATGAAACACTGGGTTCTCAGAGAGCTTGATGCAACTCTGATAATCATAGTGTGTCTTAATAGGCTCCATCCTACGTTTGAAAAGTCTCACAAGCAACTTCCTCATCCAAATAGCCTTGCATGCTGCCAAACTGGCAATCATGTATTTGAACTCTGTTGAACTTAGCGCAACTAATCTATGTTCCCTGCTGTACTAGGAAACAATTGCTGACCCAATGCTGAAGAGACCACTTGAAGTACTCTTCTGATCTGTGGAGCTCCCTGCACAAGTTGCATTTGTGAAGCCCTTAAGCCTCACGCCATCAATTTGTTTGTACCACAATCCATAATTCAGTGTGCCACTGAGATACCTCAAAACATGCTTCGCAGCAACCCAGTGAACTTTGGTCGGTTCCATCATGAACTGACTTAGCTGGTTGACTATAAAACAAATATCAAGTTATGTGTTGACCAAGTACATGAACGACCCGACGAGCTGCCTATATGCTATAGCATCCTCTCGCTTTGCTCTACTAGCATCCACCTTCCTCTAGTTTGTGACTAGAGGCGTGGCCATGGGCTTGCAATCCTGCATATGGAATCTCTAGAGAATCTCTGTAGTGTACTTCTCCAATTCGATGAAGATGTCACCATCACCCTGACAAACCTCCAGTCTTAAGAAATAATGCATAAGCCCAAATCCTTCATCTCAAACTCCCTTGTAAGGTTATCCTTTCAATCCTAGATCAAGTTGTCTGCTCCAGTCAATATAAGGTTGTCAAAATAGAGCACTAAATGAGCGAAAGCCGTGCAACCATGATGTGGTATAGGTTGGAATCTGCATCTCTCTTAGTGGAGCCCAATCCTCGAAGGTAGCTCTCAATATGAGTGTACCAAGCTCTAGGAGATTGCTTGCGCCTATAAAGAGCTCTATTCAACTTGTACACACGTGTGTCTTTGTTGAATTGCTCAAACTCCTCCGGCTGCTCGATATAAATCTCGTCCTCATCCACTTTGTTAATGAATGCTGTCTTCACGTCCATTTGGTGGATCTTCCACCCCATATGTGCAGCAAATGCCAAAATAGTCCTGATGGATGAATACCGTGCTATTCGGGCAAAGGTCTCATCATAGTCTATGCCCTCAATTTGTGAGAAGCCCTTGACCTGACCTTGTACTTCTCCACACTCCCATCTACTCCATGCTTGGCTTTATACACCCAATGTGAACCAACCACTGATTTGCCCTTAGGGTGTGGCACAATCTTCGAGACATCATTCTTGATGATGGAGGAATATTCCTCTCCCATGGCATCTTGGCAAACCTGCTGCCAAACTTGTTGAGAAGTTGCATCCTTATAACTAGAAGGCTTAGTGTTCATCACGTCTGTCATCAGTGCCATATATCTTGTGTATCTCTGTGGTTGCTTGTTGTGCCTAAACATGGTGCTAGGAGCTTCAACTTGCTCTTGGGCCTCTTGAATCAACTTCTCGGCCCACTTGGCTTTCTTCCTCCTTGTGCTAGGAGTCTCTAAGTAGTTGTCTACTCTTATCCTAGATTCTTCTCCTCATCATTCTGCTCTCCATCTTGTTGTGGGTGTTGCTGTATGGGCCTCTTGCCACCTGGCTGAGACTTAATCTATGATCCTTATTGACACTCCTCCTTGAGAGCGAGTAGCTCCTCCATCTTAGGTACTCCAGCATACTCTCCTCATAAGGACTCCCTCAGAGCTTTGGACTCCTCAAGCCTCACATCCCGTCTGAGAACCCTCTTCTCAAGTCCTGGTAGATACACCTTGTATGCTTGAGTTGTCTCACTATATCCCACGAAAATGCCCTTTTCTACTGTGGGATCCAATTTCTTCCTACTATCTTTGGACACATGACAAAAGACTTTTGTGCCAAAGATACAAATTTGCGAAACATCATGCTTCTTTCCCGTGAAAGCTTCCTCTGGTGTGACTCAACCAATAACCCTGTGTGGACTCCTGTTCTGCAGAAATACTATCGTGTTGCATGCCTCAATGCACAAGAACATAAACAGTCCCTGATCACGCAGCGTGGCCTTGGTTGCTCCAACAATACTATGGTTCTTCCTCTCAGCGACCTTGTTTTGTTGAGGGTTATGGGGTGCTATCAACTTTCTTCTAATGCCCTCCTTCACACACAGATCCTTGACGACATTGGTGACATATTCTTCACCATTGTCACTTCTCACTGCCTTGATCTTCTTCCCAGTCTAGTTTTCTACCAAGGCCTTAAACTCCATGAACTTGGTTAAGACCTCATATTTCTTCTTCATAAAAAATATCCAAGTTTTTCCAGAATAATCATTAATGAAAGTAACATAATACCATTTCTCATAAGAAATGGAGAAGAGAAGGGCTTGCATACATCTGAATGCACCAACTCCAAAATCCTATTGGCTCTACTGCCTCGGCCCTGAAAGGAAGTCTTGGCATACTTGCCAAGTGTGCACCCCTTGCACACATCATGCTGGTCAAAGCTGCATGCTGGTAATCCTTTGACTATTTGCTGCACATGTCTCAACCTGCAACCTGTAAAGGTTCTTCACCCTTAGACCTATTTGCATCACTGCTCAAGAAGCTAAGTGGCTGGGGTATGCCTTACCTCTGCTGAAGATGGCATCATATCCCTTGTCCTCATGGGATGCTACTGAAAAAAGGTTCCTCTTCAATCTTAGAGCATAGACGACATCTCTGAGATGGAGAGGGCTCCTATACTCCCTCTTAAAGCTGATAGCAATGTTGTGAAAATCGCGATAAAATGAGAAAATCGCGATTTTTCCCTATGCTGATTAAATCACGATAAATAAACGAAAAAATTGTTGGTATTTTTTTGCTGATTTTTATTGAAAAAATCGCTATTTTTCTTAAAAAATCGTTGGGGTCGCGAAAGCATGGTTTTATAACGTTTTTTTGGGTTTTTCATGTGTTCATTTGGACAGTCGCGTGTGGAGGGAGTGGGGCAGCTTAATGATCAAGTCTAGGCCCTAGTATTGATATGCTATTCATGGTAATGTTAAATTCTTAAAGTAAAAGTGACATTCTCCTTAATCTTCATTTTCATCCTTTTACTTAAATTTTTAACATTACCATGAAATGACTCAGGATGTTTGAGAGTGGTTCCAGTCTCATTGGATTCAATATGGAGAAAGTAGAATTTTAGATTTCATTCAAAATCCAGCAGACTTATCAATTTTTCAGGATTTCAGGATTGGGAGATTGTAATGTTTCCAGGTGACATCGCCTGCTCGGGCTACTACACTAGTAGAGGATGTGGTCTACCTCCTAGCTCCTACTTCTAGTTCTTCAACTTCTAGAGCACATCAGACTCCACTGCCATCTCCACCAGCACGAGCACCAGCATTTACATCTAGAGGGAAAGGGAAAGCTGTGGCATTTTCTCGCAAGAGGGGCAAAGGAAATCAATAGGATTAGACTTTCATTTTATTGTATGACATTATGACATGATGAGATACATTATCATATTTTTTGTTGATATTTTGAGGCTGAGTTGGGACTCAGGAGTCAGGACTTACTATTCAGGACATGATTCAATGTTATGTGTGATTTTAGTGCTAGAAATGATATTAAACATCTTATATATTAGTTTTTTTTATCATATTTATGTGTCAATGTATTTATTTTATGTTGTAGATGGTTTAGATATTAAAAAAATTGAAAAAAAATGAATATTTTTGTACCAAACGATTTCTTCCCGATTTTTTACGATTTTTTCCCGATAATTCCGATTTTTTCTGATTTGTTCCCCGCGCCGATTTAATCCCGATCATGATTTTCACAACATTGGCTGATAGTACCAACTCCCTTTGATGTGTACTTGCCATCATGTCCTAGGTCGATCTGAAATTGCATGTCCTTCTCCTTCAGTTGCCTCAAATACTTCGTGTTCTTGGTCATGTGGAAGGAGGCTCAAGAATCAATATACCACATGTTGCTCCCTTCTAAGCTTGCCATGCAAGCTATCAATTAGAATTTTTTGTTGAACTGAGAAGCAAACACATCTACCTCAGCGGATGCAACCACATTATTCTTACTGGTCACCTTATTCCAATTAGGACATTTAGTAGCATAGTGCCCAAACTCATGGCAATGGAAGCACTTGATCTTAATAAAATCCTTCTTCTTCTCACCCTTCTGACTACACTCGACCTTCCAATTGTTGTTCTTGCTCTTGGCTTTGCCTACCAGAGCAATTTTCTCCTTGTCCTCTTTTTTGCTGATTCACCATCTCTGGCCCCTCTTCAGATCTCTTCCTAAACGCAGCTAGTCCATAACCTCTCGACTGGGAAAAATCTCTTTGCCATTGAAAACATCTTGGAAACCATACCCAGACTTGTGAAGTCCTAGTAAAGCAAAACTGGCAAGGTCCTACTCAGGTACAATGACACACACACTACCTAGCTCATCTCAAACCCGATTGAACTTCAATGACACCCACACCACCTAGCTCATCTCAAACCTGAGTGGATTTCGTAGTATAACGATCTTGACGAAGTCTCCCACCCCATTAGCCTCCAATACTGTCATGATCCTCCGTTTCCAAGAGACAAAGTTAGAGGCTCCCTCTAAACAATGTTTTGATGTTAATCCTTGGAATGTCATCTTGCTTACCCAAAGAGCTCTTTTTCACAATCTAGTGCTAACCTTCTGATTGATCTGCGCTAGTCACAAACTCATCTTGGTGCCGGTCTTTATATTGATTGTTGCTTTGTTAGCTTGTGAAATTTCCACGAGATCCTGCCACTGTTGTGATGGCAAATCTGAAACTAATTTTGTTGCACCAAGACACAGGATTTCTGTACGATAGATAAACAACGGAATAAAATAAACACAGAGATAAAGAACACAGTCATGCAATAACACGATATTTTTCTAGTGAACCCAACTGGGAAAATCCTCTCCTTGCAAATAGATTTTATTGAGAAAAATTGAGCACACAAAATTATTTTCAAGGCAAATTGCTTCAACAGTAAAGAAAGCTGCTCTCACTTCTAATACTTAACTCAAAACCTCCCTGCAAGAACTCGACACAACTCTTATTTCCTTGTGCTTTCTGGCTGCTATTTGTTAGCGCTAGAAATCCTTATTTCCTAGCGCGGATTTAAGCCCCTATTTCTTAGGAATTTCTCCAAAGCTGCTCTCACTTCTAATACTTGACTCGAAACCTCCTTACTCGAACTCGACACGAATCCTATTTCCTTGTGCTTTCTAGCTCCTATTTACGAGCGCTGGAAATCCTTATTCTTAGCGCAGATCTAAGCCCCTGTTGCTTAGGAATTTCTCCCTAAATTCTACCGCACATCAAAATGGAAATTCTCTCTCAAAATGAGTATATGCTGCTCCTTACATGTTCTGCTAGCAAGAACTCTTTCTCATACAAACTTGTGCTCAACACTAATCGTTTAATGATGTGCGTTCAACCTCCTTAGTCTTTTTGACTCGTGCTAAATTTGGCAAGTTAATTTTTAGAACTCGGACTTGTGACTGATTTGTTAACTGAGTCGAACTGACTCTTTTAACTCGTAATAGCCTCAGTTAGACATTGAAATTCTTGTTAGGATATTCCGACACATAGGAAATAGTTAAGTTCAACTTGGTCTAGTATAGAGTTAGGTATAGAGTTAGGTAAAGTGTGTTTCTTTACC
>APFE031565341.1:0-20916 GCA_000404065.3 Pinus taeda
CCTGGGAAGGGAATGCCAGCCGCCTTCGCCGTGGGCTCGAATGTAGGCGATGAGTCGGGCATCTTCTTGTTGGGTCCACGCCCCTTTGTTTGTATTACCCTTCTCACAGCTCAATCTCCTCATCTTCACAGAGAGACGAGTAAAGTGCAGGGACTAGGGATTGGGAACCGTCGTTAAGTGCGAATGGAATGGGTAGCGGTAACTGGGAAGAGGCATAAGATATAGCCGTCACCAAGTGGCCATCTGATTTGGACAGTTCGACAGTTTTTCATTTGATGGTTTTTGACTTTGTCGAATGTCGACAGTATCTAAAGAAACTAGTAGGACACTTTGAAGGACAGCTGACAGGTGGTTTGGTTAGTCACGAGATCAATCCATCCCTATTTTAGTTAAGCGGATGATGTGGTTACTATTTAAGTTGAGCACACGTAGGGCTTCCCACCCGTTTCAAATAAGCGTGTACCTCATTTCTCCATCCTTCCTATTTTGGGAATTTCCCATGGGTCAAAAGTTGTATTCAATATGAAATTCTAACTATATGCACTTCGCTCTTCGCTCTTTTCTAGAACGATCATCTCCCTTTCTCTACTGTATGTATTTTATATATCACCATGTTTTATATATCACATTCATTCAATGATACTGTCACTCATCTTACAATACTTTATTCTATTAAATCTTTCTTTACGTTTCTAACAACACTATCATTTATCTTATCATATATAGTCTTATTAATTTATTTTTATTTTCTTTTGTGAGAGAATAATGATAATAGCTCTTTTATCGTTTCTCATATCAAAGCCTTACATTCATGAGACACATCATTTGTATTTTTATTAACGGGAGCAACAATTCTAATCTTTTGGTAAATTTTGTGTTTTTAGCCCTTTTTTATAACAATAACAATTATATTTTTATTGAATAAAAAGATTTATGACTACGCATGAACAATTTGGAAATTCGAATAATGACAAGAGAGTGTTAGTTAATACAAAATTTCAGTTTGCATTCAATAAGGGATGGGTCTCATCTTTCCTTTCTTCTAACTGGTCACTCTAACAAATAGTCTAACTGGAAAATTATTTCACAACATAATAGCTTAGCGATATGCAACAAAACTACATCATAGTGGAACTTCGCCAATTAAGACTATAAACCTATTGTGTTATTTAAGCCCATTTGTTTTTGTTCATTTCATTATTTGTCTTATGGCTTTAGTTGATAGTAGTAAGTTGAGGGTTGTTTGAGAGCTTTAGAATACAAAGGATCCATCACCTACTAATGAGTATTCTCGACCCAAATTGTATTCATTTGATATTGAAGAGATTCCCACCACATAGTCTATAAAATCTATCACTTTTAGTTATATTCTCATAGTTTGTCTTCACTTCCTTGATGCTCCACTTGAGAGATATGCTAAATAACTTGTTGGATACTATTATCCAATTTCTTGTGTTTCTTTTTTACCCTACTACATTTTCTTCTGCACTATTCTCTAATGATAAAGGAGCTTGAGTGGGTCATCCCTTATCTTTGTTCATTTTGTTTCAATGATTTCCATATGGTTTTCTTTTGGGGATGAATACATTTCCGCAGATTCACTATTTGATATTGCAATGAGTCAACTAGGGAGAATCCCATCCATTTTTCATGGGCAAGGCTAATACTTTGGTAGATGATAGTTCGGTCAACCCTTACCTTTATAAACACCAAATAGAAGGCCTACCTTCATCCATGCGTCCCTCCAACATTGGTGGAAACAAAAAATGAAAGCATTCTTCTTTCACACGAAGAAACATTAAAAAACATACCTTCTCTAGTAAGGATTTATGGTCAAATTTGGGAGAGATGGATGCATCTTTTTCATCTTATTCCTTTTTAAGTGGTTTCCAAAGCTACAAGATTCAAATCTTGCTAGGACCTATATTTGTCTCACTTCATGATTGGGTGGTAGTGAGAGTTTATCTGAATTTTGAAAGAAATTGCTTATTTAGACAAAGTTATTGAAAACATACTCATATGCATGGAAATTACTACTTCTAAATGGGAATTTCTTGTATTCCAATGTTTTCTCATAAGTCCAATGACCAATTTGTATCTTTATTGATTTCAAGAGTCATTCATTGGGATTTATTTTCTCACAAACTTTATTTGAGGTCTTTCTTGTGTTGTTGGAAACGTATATGAGTGTAGAATGAATCTATGGGGAGTGACACTTAAGAGACAAGGTTTTACCCCCAAAAATGTCATTTAATGCCTTCAATTGCTTTTGCAAAATTTTAGATCCTAAATGACGAAACTCAAGACCATTGTTAAAAATTGTCCGCTAAGTTGATTCCTCTATTTTTTCGACTGTAAAAGCATCAAGATGGATGGAAAATAGTATGATGATCCAATATGAATCATACATCCCCCTTTTAGGAGGATTTTTGCCCCAAAAATATTTGCACCTTCTCTCAAGTGCACCATTTAGCCTTGTCTAGAAGGTATCCACTCAACCTAAGCTACCAAATGTCATGCTACCCCTATCTTGTAGTCTTGGACCTCTTTTGAAAAATTGTATCTTCTATTGAATTTACCTGTGAATTTGGTGCTAAATCATTTATAGAAGATAGGACTTGTTCTTCATCCTAATCCATAATTGAAGGCTGATAGAGATTTCAGTTCTCTACATTCACAATTGAGAAAATGTGCACATATGGTGGTATAAAGTATATAGGCATTGTCTCCCACCATTTCTAGTATATTAAAGGGATAATATCACAACGGCTTGATTTTAATACCAAGATTTTGTAGCATCTCCTTCGTCAACTATCCATACTTTATCTCTCACCTTGATTGACTTCTCGTTTTGTGTTAATCATGATTGGATAATGAATTTGGAAATGTATTGTACCTATATATGGATCTGTCTAATCTTCTCAACATTTTTTTCTGCCCTTCAAGCATGCCCTATCATATTCTCCTTCGTTCCTCCTTGTTGTCCATATGAAAAAATCCAAAGATAATGGTGGAAAATATAAAAAACAAGTTTCAAGGGGGGACTTACCAATAGAAGTGTGCACAAATTTGTCATAAGTGTGTCATGTACACCCCATATTTTCATACCAATTCTTCATATGGTTCCTATTGTAACCCCTCCAAAGCTTCAACAAAGTCTTATTAACTACTTTTGTTTACCCATTTGTCTTTGGATAGAATGTTGTATACATCTTCAACTTTGTGTCCATCTTCTCGCATAATGTAGTTCAAAATGCACTAAGAAATTTTATGTTCCTGTTTAAAATGATGTTCCTTGCTCTCCCAAAGTGCACCGAGACCTGTCCAAAGAACAAGTTCACTACATATTTCATGTTGATGATCTCTACCAGGCATGAAAATACATATCTTGTTAAACCGTTCAACTACCATGACTAGGTAGTGATGTCCCTTCCTAGTTGTTAGTAAACCTCCCACAAAATCCATGGAAATGCTTTCTTAGGGATGAGTGGGTACAAGTAAGGGATGGATTATACCCTATTTTCTATTACTAGGCTTACTAGTATATTAACACATGCATCCTCTTATGATCCCAACTACTTTTTTTTTGCATCTTAGGGTACTACATACGGGTACTTTAAGTTGGCCACTATTTTACCTACACCAAAATCTTTGCAACCCTAGAGATGCCAACCTCTTTGATCTATATCAATTACTCAACTTTAGCAACACTTAACTTATCCATCCTATAGAGTAACCCATTATTGAGATGGCAGTCAATTGTGTTATCACCATCATGCACATGAATCTGGCTCTACAACTTTTGAAACACCTCCTTATGTCCTTATCCTCTATATATCTATCTCTATATGCATCATGGGTGAAAGGCTCCATGTGCTTCATACATCCCAAATATTTGATCTTTGATGTGGGTGGCCTTAAAAGCATGCTAACTAACTTGTTTGTGTTTCCCTTATTTTACTTGATCATTAAATGAAACTGCTCTAAAAACTCCTTCCAATTATAATGTGTGGTCTGTTGTTACATAGTACGAGCCTAAAAGTAGTATAGTGGCTAGTTATCTATATGGATTACTATCACCATTCCCATCAGACAATGTTTACACATTTTCCCAACTCTCTCTAGAGCATAGAACTCCTTTTCATTGGTAGGGTAGTTAATAATTTACCCCTGAAATACTTTAGAATGATAGCATATAGGCATTCCTCAATGCAATGATACCACTCCCATTGCATACCCACTCAAATCTATCTCCAATTCAAAGGGTTGTTACAAGTTTGGTAATTCCAAAACTAGCGCATGACTAATTTTCTTCTTTAACTCCTCAAAGGCATTCTAGAAACCCTTTCCCTACAGGAAACTCTTACTAATCGTTGTGAAGGTGTTTAGCTGTGTTTCTACTATTGAAAATGAGGCTATGAATTTCTTCAAGTACTATTTTTCCCAAACTAAACTCTTTGCCTTAGAAACATTAGTAGGCATCAACCACTTCATGATGGCTTACATCTTGGCAAGGTATATATTCATCTCTCATCCACTTATAACATATCCTAAATATACCAAATATAATTATGTAAGATTACACTTTGATATTTTACAGTAGTTGGTGCTTCTTTAATGTCTCTAACATCTACATCAAATGTGATATGTGCTCCTCATAGATAGCACTATATACCAATGTATCATCCAAATAAAAAATAAGAAATGAATCTCTAATGTGTGAAATATAGTATTCAATAATCTCATGAACGCATATAGTGCATTCCATAGGAAGAAAACATTACTAACCACTCATGAAAACTTTGTCTTTTTTTAAAAGCAATTTTCTAGGTATCTTCTTCTATAACTTGAACGTAATGATACCTTGACATTAATTCCATCTTGGTGAAGTATTTTTCTTACTGAAATTAGTCCAACATATCGTCTATCCTTGGCAGGGTTTACCTATTCTTGATCATATTTTTTAAAATTCCTTAATAAATACACATCCTCTAAGTTGCATATTCTTTGGCACAATTATGATGGGCAACCCATATGGTGAGGTACTTAGTTGACTGACACATCCTTCTAGTAACTACTACAACTGCTTCTTTACCTTGCTTTCTTCTATAATACACTGCATGTATATCCTAATGTTTGGCAATGCAAATTATAGAAACAATTGGATTTCATGCTCCACTTCCATTTTAGGTGGTGGTCCTTTAGGTGCATGAAAAACACCCACATATGCAAGTAGAAACTCTTACAATTGTTTTTTTTTTCCTTAGTACACTCTTCCAAGGATGACTTGGATCTCATTAACTCTTCTACAAATAATTTTTCTTTTAAAAATAGCAAAGAACATTTCCTGTTAGAACTGATAAATTTCTTGCCTTTATTGGCACTTACCAGTGAGATCTTTGACTTTCCCTTGTGTGCATTAATGAAGTCTTTTTTCCCTTGAGGAGGCAGTACTAGTTCATGAATATCTCATCCCAGATGTAGATATAGGGATTCACTAACACTACTCCACATACATCAAGTGGAACTACATCTAACATTACGTCATTAATAAAATTAACACTGATAAAAACTTTGAATCTACATTATGTGGTTACATTTATCTAGGTATCTCTGTTGACCCATTTCAATGGATACAACTTGGGATGGTCATGAGTGTCCAGTTCTAATTTCATTATAGGATATGGTGTTGTGAGATTAGCCTATGATCCTAAGTTGAACAAAACATGAAGTTTTTCTTTCCTAACTTATATCTTTATATGGAAGAGTTTGGTCATTTCCTTCTCTTCCTATTATTGAAGGCTACTAGATTCACCCCCTTATGCAATGATGTTCATAAAATATTTTCATTCAGGTCTAAGTTTGTTTCCATGTAATTACTCAAATTTGTGGCCATGAGATTTCTTTTTGTAGAATATTTCTTTTGGTTCTTTGATTTGCGTTTTGGATAAAATTTCCAACATTCTCCTCCATATTACCATCAATATTATAGTTATTGTCTTGATTGCTACGATATTTTCACTATTATACTATGCTTGTTGCCTTTTTGCCTTTCCCCCTTGTTGAACCTAATATTTGAGATTAGGAAATTATTATAAATAAGAAATTAAAGAAGACAAAGGGACATTGGAATATGAATTCCAATAGTCTCCCTCTCCTTGTATATATTCATTATTTTTTTAATGAAAATCATAATTCGTGGAGTTACTCAAACTTAGCCTGACTTGGTATTGGAGAAACAGGTCCCATCTAGTGTTCTTCTTTATAAGTCATGTTATTCCATTATATTATATTTTGTACTTTGTCTCTCTCCTCACTTCTTGAAGTGTTGGATTGGAGCATCATAAAACTCTTTCTCTAAGTTGAAGAAATGTTGAACTCTCTGCAATGTTTATGCGAATACCCTGCGTTGAAGTTTGACCATTGCAACAGTCTGATTGGTGATAGAAACTATATAATTCCTAGTGTTGCATTGAAAAATCCATCTCTCTGAGAGCTATGGATGTAAAGGTATGCTCTGTTGTGCATTTGAATAGAGTGTAATGGTACGCTCCAATCCATTATGCATTGAATTTTTTTGAAGGGATGTGTATAGACAATATGATAACATTTATGCTGGTATATTGCTCTTGTACAGTGATTTCCATGCCATGAATTTTATGTAGTGATGGCATATATATTATACGAATTGAATGTGTTTTGAATACCGTGAAATATGTTGTGGTGAATTCTTGTCATGGTATCATTGTGCATTGAATATAATGTTTCAAGTTTTTTGGCCCTTTATATATTGACTCCTCTTTATATATTAAATTGAAAAGCTCTGAAAAGTATTGGTTTAAAATGAATGATGTTCAATAAAAGGTAATGGTATGTGTTGGTTTGTTGAAGAGTTAATTTGGTACGATATGTGTTGAATTATTTTTTATGCTCATGAATGATGCATGGTATATGGAATATGATTCATATTATTATATCCAACACTGGATATAAACCATATATATGTAGCACCGAGTTTTGAATTACTTGTTATATATTCAAAACTATTTGGATAATTTTTTAAAAATTTTTTTATCAAATATTATTGGTACGAGGATTTGATTTATTTAAGGACAACTTAGAAGTTTTGCAAAAATGCATTCACTCGTCACCATAGATGGAACAGTTCCCACTAGCAAAGATAACTAGCATGAATGGTCTAGGAAGATAAAACATACCCCTAATTTTTAATGAGTTGTGGAAAGGAGTTTGTGAAGGAGAAGGAGGAAATCCTCTTGAAAAATCCACTTCTTAAATAGATCTTTCCATGTGGGAGAACAAGAACAACAAGTCTTATGTCATGATTGAAACATTAGTCAATGAAGAGGTAAGTCATCATATTATGTCATTTACAAATGATTTTGAAGCCTTAAAGAAGTTGAAATATTTGTATGACTCACACCCTGAGGTTGAAGTAGTCCAATTAATTATCAAATTGTTCAATTCAGAATTGAAATATGATGATACCCTTGTTTTAACCTCTAAAATAAGAGCCATTATGCATGATATAGAAGCCACTGATGTTAAAATGGATGTTCCCCTGACAAATTTCACAAAGGCATTGTATCTCACTGATTCTCATTTTCTTGAGTCATTACAAGCTAGTGGTAAACTTAAGGAGATTTCCTTTTAATCCCTTGTGGAGAATTTTGTTGAAATAGAGAAAGATTTTTTAAAGAAGAAGAAAACTTCCTAGTCCTCCTAAGAATTTATGTGCCTTGCACAAAAAGAGAAGAATCTGGCACAAGATTCTTCTAGAGGAAGAGGTGGCCCAAGAGGATGTGGAAGGAATAACAATAGAGGCAAGAGGAAGACATTACCAAGGAGGAATAATTTATATTAATTGTATACGGTGAAATATAAATGGGAATGATGCTTCCACATGTAAGTTATTTTGGGATAGGATCAGAAAAGAAAGGGTTGAAGAGAGAAGAAATCATCAGATTAAGGGAAAGGTAAAGCACCTATTAACAATGTTGGAAGCCATTAATAGGAAGGGGGTCTCCCTGGTATGAAGTCCCAATTAAACCTCACAATATTTGGGATAGGAGCCCCATATTTCAAAATATGGGCCCGATCACCATTATGTTGATCTTAAGGGTATGCCTTGGCTACAATAAACAATGCAAGAAACCATACACATAACTGTGAGGTCAACAAGTGAGTAAGCTTTGTGAGTGTTGGCCCTCAATTTTGGTCATTTTTTCCTATCCTAAATCCATTAATTTACCACCAAAATCCATCTTATTTCACTTAAATATGCTTCATTTTAGTCCTATTTTCATATTCAGGTAACGAAATTAAGTTTTTCAATTTTTAGAAATTTTTGTAAAAAAATGGGTTTTAAGAGTAAATTTGGACTACATTAAAAATTCTCGCAATAGTTCTCTTAAAGTCATATGTGCAGGACACCTATATGAGATACAAGCCCATATATAGTTACTCCACATCCTTTTTTCTTTTCCTTGCCAGCACCACAGTCGTATTCAGATACTTTGTGCTCCAATCCTAGATCACATCTATGGCTTAGTAAGTTATCTTCAATACCTTTAACATCTTTTGTGATCCTTTTTTCACTTCATGTGAGAGCACCAGTACTTCATGAAGAGTGAACATCTCATCATATAATTTCTTCAAATTGTCACCTAAAGGCTTGATCTCTTTAAGTAATTTTTCCTTCAATTCCATTTTGTTAACACTTGTGGAAGACAATCTCTGATTCTTGGACATGAGATGCTCAACCTGTAGCCTTATTGAAGCCAGTTACTTAACCAACGATTAATTTTCTCTAATTAGGTAATCAATTTTCTCCTTAGTGGCTTCTATGAAAGCTACATTCGATGTTGTAACTACTCTTGGATTCTTCCTAGTATTTAGCACAATCACCCTTTCTATGTTGATGGAAAGATGGTGATGAGGTTCATTCAAAAAATATCTTCTTCTCTTCTGCACTATTCTACTCTCCAATTGATCGAAGGTAAATTTTTTAATCTCCATGACCCTGTCATCTGGTGGAGGAATTATTCCCGTCTTGTTGAATTGGAGACAACCACCAACAAGGGGTGGAGGCCATTAGATTGTTTGTTTTCAAAATGGCATAATTTATTCATCTTGATCATCCTCCTCCAACTCATCATCCACCTGTTGGGCCTGTAAATCGTCTTCTTGTTTCTTCTTGATTTCTTCTTCCTTTAACAACTTTTTCCTTTCTTCTTCTTCCTTATGCTTTTGGAAGGCTTCTTCCTACTATTTCCTTATAGTATCTTCTTCCTTTTTCTTTTTCATCTCTTCCTCCCTTCTTTGCATGTATTCTCTTTTCTTCGTTAGATATTATTCATTTTGTCTCCTTTCTTCCTCTTGCTTTCATTCCTCTTCTTGTTTCTTCATTTCTTCCTGTCACTTCCTCCAAGCTTCTTCAAATTCCTTTCTTTTACTGTCCACTTCAATTGCACCTTTGGTGTTTGGATCTACTTTGAATTTTCTAGTTCTCTCTTCTTCAGGATTATGCAAAATCTTCCTCTTAGGAATGGAAGTTCTATCTTGAGTAGGAACTTCCCATTGGCTCCCTCCTTGAATGATTTCTAATATATGAGTTGTGTTAAAGGGCCCACCTCATCACCTAGCTTCGTTTCTCAAGAATCATGTGCCGCTTTTTAATTTTCTCCTCATATTCAAAATAAATAGAAGCATAAGGCCACACAAAATGTAGCTTAGCATAATGTTGTTTTCATACTCCCTTGGGGCCATATTTGCAAAAACGCATCTCACTGAACTTGAGGTGTGTGAGTTATTCAAATTATACTTTTGTTTCCTTCAATATTTTTACTACATAAGACCCCATTTGCAAGGGAAGGGGAGGCCATGTAGACTTCTTTTTCTTCTGTAATAGTTGTGACAATCCTAAATAAAATTGATATCTAATCTCCTACATGAACACCTTATCAGTCACGTACTTTGGTAAAAGATGCGGTGAGCTTTGGGAATTGAAGACTCTGATATAGGTACCCTGAGAAGAATAAAACGAATCTGTAACTTCAATAATAGTTTCTTTAACTTGATATATCATGCAGGGTGCCTCTTTTTCAAAAACAATTTTATAGAGCACAACAAAGAATTTCTCAGCTAACTTTTCATAAAATCCTATGTAACTGAATTTTAGGAGTAGCTTGCAATACATGTGGACACAGAAAGGTTTTTGAGATGAATTCCACCCTAGACTTGGAAAATTGTTTCTTGTGCAGATTCGATAAAGCATGTATACAGACATGAAGAACCAAGTTTTCTGGTGTTTTGCATCCTTCTTCACCTTTGATACATTAATCATCATCTTTTGGGAAAGTATATCTCACAAGTTGAAGATCTTCCCTTCGGTGACTATCGGATAAAGTATGTAGATCCATCCTTCTTCACAAAAATCATTACTTTATTGCTGTTGACGGTGTTGGAAATCCATCAACCAAGGGGATCTCCTAATGTGATGTACCAATTAGACCTCACACAATTTCGAAAAGGAGCCCCATTCGGAGTATCGACCCAGCTACTATAACATAAAGGTTTCCCTCAAATAAAATAACTAACATAAGATAGTATGCACATAACCGTTGAAATTAGTAAGAAATTAAACATTGTGAAACATAAATTGCAATGTGTAAAAGGAGACTATCACGAGGAGAGAGAGAGAGGAGTGAATATTTGGAAGGAATTAATAGTACTAACCTAAGAGAGATGCACAAGATCATGAAAATATTCCTTATCTAGCAAAGTAGTTCACATAGACACAATGATCATTAAAGCAAATAAAACAAACATTCAACAAGATAAGTACCAAAGCCACCAAAATAGTTCAATTTCCTTAGTACATGTGAACAAAACACAAACCGCAAATATATAAAGAATAGTCTTACTACGTTCACGATACATAAATGGAAATGTGTTGGCTCATTGAGGTTTTGATTATTAGGTTAAAGATCTAAGTAGAGAGTTATAATGAGGATCCACTAGTTCCAATAGTGGAACATTAAGTCACTTCTTGTTTCTCCAAAGAATGATATTCTCTCCTATGCTAATCTAGAGACGCCAAGGCTAGATCTCCAAAGGAAAAGCTTCCAAAAGCCATTTGCTTGAGTTATGAGATTTCTTTTTTAACAAGAGGAATGGCATTTCATATCTTCTATGAAACTTGTGTTACCCTCATGACTCTTGGACTTCTATATGACTTTTGGAATTTTCCTAATCACTCTTTTGTCCATATATGACTATGTGACTTTTCATATTCCACATATGTCTCTTGTGCTTCCACATATTACATTTTTCCCTTTCCTTTTTATGATTACATTATTACATCCACAAATGATGTGGAAGGACGCATGGAAACACATTCTCTTAAGTCTTCAATGTTCCTCCTCTAGTCTGAGCAGAGACACTTTCCTCAAAACGAAGGAGAAAATATTTCTTTTAAGAGCTTTCAGAAACCCTGTATAAATGAAAACATTTTGACATGAATTAATTTCAGATTCTATGGCTTCTAGCTCACAATTCTATTCATAGATAAGGTTTTGGGCCCACGATTTTACATGGACTTTTAAATGTTTCATTTTAATAACCCATGAATCCATAATAGATAAGGAAGGATCAACTTGATAGTTTGTCTAACAATCATGAATCAGGGAAATAAAGGGCTCCTCTTTAAGCCATGAGCTATTGAATTTAAATGGGAACTTTGAATGGGTTACATTAAATTCTAGCTAAAGGAAAATTGGAAAAAGTTCCAATATGACCCCTTGCAAAATCCAGGAATGATATTTTCCCAATTTGAAATCAGAGGGTTTGCAATAAAAAATCTATCCAAATGTTTTGCCACCCCTTAAATCCCCAATTTTTAATTTTTCCAAGTGGAACCAAGAGGAGTTGGGAAAATATCAATGAGGTTTGACTCATAGATAATATGAGAAATAACCTAAGCAAAAGGATTAGGTCAGACACTCCTCCCCAAATCTCACTAATAGAAGAATTAAAATTCAGGTCACTAGCAAAGATAAGGGAGCGTTGCAAGAGTAAACCACTATTGAACAAATGATTTGAAAAATATTCCATTTTCAAATATGGACCATATCAACTAACAAGGATTACTAGTTCATCCAAGTCCCTAAGATGAGCTTCCAAAATGATGCAACCAAGGAAGAGATGGTGTAATTGTAGCATCCCTTATGTTCCAAAGGACAACAAGGCTGCCAAATTGGCCCTATACATCCAGCGAACATATGCACCAATCCAGAAAAATATGGCAGAGGGATTCCCTAGATTTTTCAGTGGAGACCATGGTTTCTTAAAAGAAAATGATTGAGGGAAGATGGAGAGACACAAATCTACACAGGGCATAGATTTTGGGAGGACCCTCGATGCCCCTAATATTCAATGACATAATTACCATTTAGAAGTATAGGAGAAGGGTTGCATCTCTCCAAGGGCCCTGGAAAAATTAGATATATTTGAAGACTCACGAAAAGGATCACCATGAGTGACAGATTCATGGGATAGATCATTTTTGTTATTCCTCTTCTTCCAAACAGTGACATTTTTTAAGGAGGACATAAGGTTATCCTGCACTGGAATGTTGGATAGTGGGGAAGGATAGGATGGAACGGTAACAAGGTTTAAAGATGAAAAATAAGAAGGGTCGATAGAGCATTTCCCTTATCACCAATTAATAAAAACTCATAAATGTTCTCAATGTAATTTGTATATTCATCGACCATGTCAAAAATATGATATGTTTTTTTGAGTGGCATATGATATCGCAATTTATTTTTCTTTACATTTTATGATTAATGGTTATGCATGAAAACATCTTATGCTTTTAAAATTTTGATGTGAGATACCCTATATCTTTCAAATGACAAGTAGGCAAGATGTATATTTTATATTCGACATGATCTATTGAGTACAAAAAGATTATTTTCATAAGATTATAATATAATGGGATTGTTTACTCCATGTGCATTATGGGAATTCACGTAAAAAGACAGTCTTATTTTCAAGTTGAGCTTAATATTTTTTTAATTTTAGTTATAAGAGCACTCTAAAGAATAAGAAAGTTAGATAATTATCTATAAATTTTCTAAAATGTTGATTAAATATATATTCCTGGTTAACAAGAAACATAAAACTAGTATCAATGAAGATTGAGAAACAAATCTTAATGATACATGACAGAGTTAAGCCATATATGAAATAAAAATAAAAAATAAAAGAGGTTAAAGATATTGGACTACCTTTTAATGTTTTTTGTGACGAGGATAAGCACATTTTGTATCTAAATTGGTTCTTCCCTTACCAACTTGATTTTAATTTTTACTATTCCATCTAAATTAATTTTGAACATCAAGTCCATTCAATTGATTCATTGTTTGTTTGTTCTTATCGGTATCCCAATAGATCATTTTCCCAAGTGAGTTGTGAGGACCCACAAGTACATAATAGCTTTCTACTTTTTTCCATGTTCACATGCATATTTTTCCCTTTTCTGCAATCGATTATGGAAGTGATATTATAAAATGCATATTTTTCCCTTTTCTGCAATCGATTATGGAAGTGATATTATAAAATGTTTTGATCTCCTACTGGAGAGGTTTGAACCTACAATTATTCATTCCATATTTGGATTCTTCAATTCTTTTGAAACGTATGTCACAACATTCACCATCAAAGGCAGTGAATGGCCCTGGAACTCTAGACAAGATCCTATATTTGAGGGTTCCTGCCAACACATATTACGATAAACCGATAAACCCATGCCGAGGGTTCCTGCCAACACATATTACGATAAACCCATGCCTTGAAATCCCCGAGAAAAACATTAAAAAACCTTCAATTTCATGTATTTTACTTTTATTTACCAACTAATGCAATCAAGAACTTAAATGGACTTATCTACATGACTAAAATGCTTGGATACTATTTTTCTTCTCCTTTTATGACAACGAAGGGAAGGCATTGTGTAAATTACATCATAAAGAAGATATCACGACAAAAAAGTCTTAAAGTTAGTTAATTATTTCCATGTCGTGAATCTATTTCCTTAACTGTTGGGCGAATCCCCGACAAAATATGCACGATGTCGCACATAAGTAAAATATTCTAATATTAATGTTAGACAGAATATTTCAATGTCAATTTTATGTAAGAGAGAAAAAACAGTTGAATAAAATAAATTTTTATGGTTAAAACTTTTTCTATTTCTTCTGATAAAGGCAATTTTGTGTGAAACATAACAAAGATTTGTTGTCAGTTGCAATTACAAGTTTAATTTGTGCAATCTACTCAATGCAAGTGCCCAATAAGATTGTAGAGACATTGTATTCATTTATACATTCAGAAATGTAATTTAAATAATGAAAATTGTATATATACATAAATCCTTTCAAATTATAAAAAAAAAATTTACATTTCAAAATTTGATTCCTTTAAGCATTTGCTAGATATATAATTAATATAAATGTGTATTGATTAAAATTGAAAACCATGTTTCTTTTTATTGTCTTTTAAAATTGTCCAATCAAGTCAAATGCTCTATTAAGAACACTTCTTTGATATGAAATTTCTTCCATCAAAATAATATATTAAATAAATAATAAAAATTTAAAAATAAAATACAAAACGAAAATGACTAATCTAATTAAAACAATGAAAAACAAAAATACTTTTACAACCGTGAGCTATTTTTCGCATAATCTTAACGGTAATGAAAACGGCTGTAAGTTCGGAAGTTGAGCAATGAACATCTAGAACACTGGCTCAACAAATTGGTTAACTCAACAACGAAACCGAATATCGTTCTCTCTTCTAATAGAATAGAGTTAAAGTTCCAACAAACTTCAAACAATCTTTTTAATGGGATAGAATAAAAAATAATGCAACCAATCATAATGTTCAGAAAATTAAAACATATTAACACTTGAACCATTATGGAGATAGCCCAAATATTTATTTGAAATAGTGCAAACTAATATAAAGAAAGTAAAGTTTAAACCATTATGAAAACGATGCAAACCATAATGTAAGTAAATTAAAGAATTAGTGGAACATTTAAAATGGGAAAAAAAATAAAATTCATCTAAAATTGGCACGCATTTGCAAAGACGTTAGGTGTACTTCACCAATGGTACAAGAGAGGAAACGAGTATTAACAATTACAAATTTCTAACACGAAGTAGTCAGCTGTAACATAATTTTACAAATGTGTAACAAAGAAGCGAGGTGTAAAGTAATTTTACACACTTAAAACAAGCTTACTTCGAAAAGAACTCGAATGGTGTTAGTTCAATATATTATGAAAAATCACATCATACTAAAGCTAACATTAAAAAATCACATCGTACCAAAGCTAACATTAAAAAAATTGGTGTTGAAAATGAGGTTTTTATCTCGTCAAGATTTAAATCAGGTGAAATCAAATAATCCAAAATTAAAATCTAATATTGCAATTAATAAAACAAAACAAAAAAATTATGAAGTCGTTATGTGATATAGAATAATGAAAGATATTTATCATAATTTTTTATCAACAGAGCCAACTAAACAACAAATAGAAAAGCATGAGACCACTCATAAATAAAGTAAATAGCCATGTGCGAATGTAAAAAGTATAAAAAGTATAGTATGACATTAAGTTAAAAGTTATGTTATATAGGAATTGCTTTTGAGAAGTGGAAAATTCGTTCTAATGGTTCTTGTACTCTTTTAAGCCAGTTTTTTTTACTTTTGAGAGCTTTGGAATTGTATGGGAACATTGTTTTTTCAGCCTGAACTATAATGGGAGTTCAAGAAAGTTCTGGGAGCTTTGAAGACTAGTTTTTCTGGAGTTCCGAGGTTATCTGGGATTGGGCAATACAAATCTTGTAGAGAAATATGTTGAACTACCCACAAAACATGAGCATATGTTGAAACCTTCAGGAAGAAAATCCAAAGACATCCTTAACAGTGATATGCTCGATTGGAAAACTGGAGCAATATTTTGATGGGTTAAGGAAGGTGTGGCACCTCGATGAAAGGGCAATATCTAGCATGTCATCATGATGAGTATTTCTTTCATTGTTTATATATATATATAGCAGAAGATTGTGTGGTCATATTGTATATGGCAATCAATGCTTAAACATTAGAGTTTCTTTACTTTTTCTCTTAGGAATAACTAGAGAAACATGTGTAAAACTGTTCCTTTGTACTTTTAAGCCAGGTTGTTTCAAACACTGGTCATGTGTCAGAGAACTGATAATGAGCTTGACATTCTAATATTTTATATATATAAAAGAGAGAGACTCAGGGAGAGACACCCATAGAATATATTTATATATAAGAGAGATTATATATTTATTATTTATACATTTACGTCGATTTTTAATATTTGAATATTTTGATTCAATATTAATTTATATATATATATATATATATTATAATATATATATATATATATATATATATATATATATATAAATATATATATATATATATACACTGCACCTGATTAGCCATTTAATTTTGGGAAAGCCTCTGGTCATTTGTGACATCGGTACCTAAGTTCCCAATGTTCCCACGTTCCAAAAACTCATACAACATAGTGATGGCCTCCCACCGATTCTAATGTACCTGCTGTCGACAAGACTTGGCGTCCCGAACGAATTTATGGTTGACTTAAATTCCTGGTACGTTCTCTCGGTAATTGTTTTAGGGTTTCAACGGGCCTCGCCGGTTATCGACCTCCACTTGCCGGTTCTCCTCGCACGGCACTTTGCCTTTTGTCAACCCTACTCTACTCATTTGACATTTTCACTCCTCCTGCGCCGAAAGGCTTACTTTGTGACTGTGGGGAACTCTTGTTCTTCGTTGTTCTGGTTTCAAGCGCCTGTTTGTATGGATATCTCTGGTTCTTTACAGCTATGGAGGTAAGGTTTCGGTGGCCTGTAAGAGCACCCTCTGCTCTGCACGATGACAATCCTGTTTCACTGTGTATTTGACTGATTTTTACTATGCAAATGCTATTTCCATTCGTTTGGTTGATGAATTTGTTTCGTGGCAGGTCCTCCTCCGAGCTTCCGCGCTTCAACCTTGTTGCTCAGGTAAATAATGGTTCCCTGTTGGACTGGTTTAGCCCTTAGCCCTCCTATTCTAACGCCCCTGTTACTGGTCTTTCAGGGTTTAGTAGTTATGGTGGTCTTCGACTCGGTTCCCTTAGCTTCAGGTAAGATTATTGCTCCAATCTTCTTCTGGTTTTTGAATTCAAACGTTTATTTGTGTTTGTATAGATCTCTAACCTGTTCTCATTTCGTTGCAGGTGGTTCCAGGTAGTCCATTCTGTGGTTCGATGTGCTCCACGCTTCCTGACAAGCTCTCAAGCTCTTTCCTTACGGGTAGTGTCTCCCCATGTAGTCGACTGTAACTTATTTGTAGTTTTGAGTCTTGTTTTGTTGGTAGTCCGTCTTCTGAGCGGCAAAATAAATGGTTCTGTTATCTGTGTAACCCTCCTTCGGTTGTATTCGTTGGTCTCGGTCCTTGCTTCTGTAATATCGTCACTTAGTTTTTGTTAAAACCCTTAATGGGTACTCAGTGGCTTCAAGCCCTCGTCCTGTATATCATTGTCTGGTTATTTTGTGAGAGGGTTGCTCATTGATTCGAACCCTCGTCCTGTAGTTGCTGTTGTAAGTTGGTAGAAACCCTCGGGTTATTCGAAACCCCTGTTCACTGGCTCTATTGGGAATCTTCGCTATGTTAATTTGGTTTATGGTTGTAACAAATATTTGCCGAAACTTTGAAAGTTTACTTGTATGCCCGAATTCTCGTTCGCTTCTGTCTGGAAATGATATTTGTATAACTGTGCTCTGCGCTTTTAGTAAATTTCGTTCCGTCTGAAGGTTGTCTGTATTTGCAGTTTCTCGTTATCCTGTCTGTAGGTGATAGCTATATCTCCATGCTACTTTGCTCTTCTCATTGATTCTCTATCTTATTATTCCGACACCAATTTGTTACACAAAAACTATATTATGATGCATGAAAAATTAAATATACAGTGGTGATATGTTTGAGAAATAGAATAAAATGTTTATTTAAAAAAAAATGACTGTCTCTTTTTTTTTCTCTGTCTGAGGAATCGTTTACAATGCTTATCTTTCTCCTTTTAACCTCCTGAGGCGTAACTATCTTTTCCAAGTAGAACTGCCCCAACAGATTGGGTAACTGTCCACCAGTTTCTAACTGTCCTTAACTAATGCAATTTTTAAAGAAGCTAATTAACTATCACTTATTTTTCTGTTACTAATTTCTATTAAAAAGAAACAGTGCACAATTTTAATTTACCTAAACCTATCAACCTTCTGAAAAATAAAACAAGTAAATAAAGTAAAGTAACTGACAAGTCTGACACCTGTCCAGCTAGGCATGTATGACTGTGTGTTCTTGTCTCTCCATGAGACCGTCAACCACCTTCTGTCTCCTCAGAGCTGGATGCTCCTACATCAGGCTCCCGGGGTGGCAAAAAGTCATGGCTCCGTTCCATGAGGTCGTCGACAAAATAGCCTTCTTTCTGTATCTGCGTCGCGTTAAGCCACGAACTGTCCTCTATTGGACGGTTCTTCCATTTCACCAGATACCACAAATACTCCTTCCTGCGTGTGCGCTTAGCTACCTGTGTGTCCAGAATCCCTTCGATCTCAACGGGTGGTGCCATCGGCATCTGTCTCGTCCACGAATCTCCTTCACATTTTGTGTCCCACGGTGGCTCTGCTGCTGCATTCTCTGCTGAACCTATGACATAAGGAAATAGATCTGCCATGTTAAAAATAGGGGAAATACCGATCCCTGGTGGCAACTGTAGTTCATAGGCGTTCGCAGAAAATTTGCGAATGATTTTATAGGGCCCGATTTTCTTGAATTTCAGCTTGCTGTACTCTCGTTTTGGAAACTGTTCCTTACGTAAGTACGCAAGGACTTCGTCCCCTACGTTGAACTGAACTTCCTGACGCTTTGTATTGGCTCGCTGTTTATACCTCTGACTGTTGTCTTGTAATTTCAATTTGACCTGTTCATGCAAATTACTCATTGCCTGGGCGAAATCTTCCCCATCAGCGCTCCGTTTTTCAAGTTTCCCCAAATCTCGTAACTCATGCACTCCTCGCGGATGCATGCTGTACAGAATCTGGAACGGACTGTATCCTGTGTTGCGGTTAGGGGAATCTTTGTATGTGAATTCCGCCTGCGCAAGTACACAGTCCCAAGTCCGGGAATTTTCACCTGTTAAACTTCGAAGTAGATTTCCCAGACTTCGGTTTACTACCTCCGTCTGACCATCTGTCTGCGGATGATAAGCGGAGCTGAACTGCAACTGGGTATTCAACTTTTTCCACAGAGTTCTCCAAAAATGACCAGTGAACTTTACATCTCTGTCAGAGATAATGGATCCTAGAAGTCCATGCAACCGCACAATCTCTGTGAAGAAAAGATGTGCTATGTAAGTAGCATCGCTGGTTTTCCTGCATGGTACAAAGTGCACCATCTTTGAAAATCGGTCTACCACAACCATTACTGAATCAAAGCCTCGTTGTGTCTTCGGCAAACCCAGTACAAAATCCATACTAACTGAATCCCATGGTCGACTAGGAATGGGCAATGGCATATAAAGTCCAGTGTTCTGACTGTGACCTTTTGCCAATTGACAAATTTCACATCTAGTCACGTACCTCTGCACATCCCGCTGCAACTTAGGCCAGTAATGAAAATGTTGTACCTGAGCAATCGTTTTGTCAATACCGAAATGTCCTGCCAGGCCTCCACTGTGTTTTTCCTTTATAATGTTTTCCCGCATAGAACAGTTGGGAATACATAACTGCCCTCCTTTAAACAACAATCCTTCCTGTAGATTATAGTCTAACCACATGATGTTATTTCGTAACAGCGGGTTTTGGCAAGCCTCATAGGCCTCCATAAACTCGGTGTCGGTCGGATACATCTCTTTTAAATGTTCAAAGCCTAAAATCTGCATCGTTCTTTCCTGTAGAAGCAACGTTCTCCTACTAAGTGCATCTGCTACCTTATTTGATTGCCCACTAATGTGTTTTAGTACAAATGTGAAACTTTGCAAGTACTCAACCCAAGCTGCATGCCTATGGTTCAATTTATGCTGCTGCATAATGTACTGTAACGCAGAATTGTCAGAGAATAAGACAAACTCGTTACCTAACAGATAATGTCGCCAATGTTTCAAAGCTTGCACAATGGCGTAAAACTCCTTGTCGTAGGTTGAGTATTTCTGCCTGCTCTCATTTAGTTTTTCACTGAAATAAGCAACCGGTCTGTCCTCCTAGCTAAGGACTGCCCCAATGGCCGTACCACTGGCATCGCAACTAACTTGAAAAAGTTTGTTGAAATCAGGCAGTCTTAACACTGGTCTTTCAGTAATCTTCTTTTTCAAGATCTGAAAATTATGTTCTGCTGCTTCAGTCCAGCGAAATGGCTGATTTATTTTCTTGATCGTATCCAACATTGGTGCGCAAATCTCGCTGAAATTTCTGATAAACTTCCTGTAAAAACTAGCTAGTCCATGGAAACTTCGAACTTCAAATAAACTTTTCGGAGAAGGCCAGCTAACTATAGCTGTCACTTTTTCTGGGTCCATTTTTAGTTCATTTTCTGCGATGACAAAGCCCAGATACACTAATTCTCGCTGAAAAAAAGTACACTTATTCAGATTAATTAACAGCTTGTTCTGCTGTAACTTCCTCAACACACTCTGCAAATGTCTGAAATGTTTCTCTTTAGTCTTGCTAAAAATCAGAATATCATCCAGGTAAACTATTACGAACTTACCATTAAATTCCTTCAGCACTTCAT